>ML278326.1:73650-165284 GCA_005239495.1 Nicotiana undulata
CGAGTTGTTGCTTCCCCTGAAATTATGATGTTCACATATCTCCCCCTAAGTTGTTTACTCACATTTTCTCTCCTTTGACATCAATCAAAAATGAAAGAGAAGCACATAGAGCAATATATAATATAATGTACATACTAATAAGGTGGTTAGAGCATAAGAGCCTTCAGCAGAGGCTTTAGTTAGTACAGACCAAAATAATTGTCTAAAAGCAACCACCAACAAAAATAAGCAAAATAATTATTTGTCATAACAACACAACCAAAGGTATTAACTTCGTCCAAAAAAATATTTGAGGGTGTTGATCACTCTGGTGCAGAAGGAGTCATAGGAATTCTCAACATCCTTGACGAGTTTGTCCATCTTCTCACTTATGGAATTGAAAGCCCTGGTTCCTTGTCTCCTTGTAGTTCCTATGTCTATCCAAAGCTTGGCCACATTTGTACCTATCTCCTTAGCGACATCCCTGCTCTTATCTACATGTTCTTTCATCTCCACAAGAAGCAGCTTGACTCCATCAAGGCAGTGTTGAATTTGTTGAAGATTCTGAGATGTAGTCGACTGAGAAGCTAGTTGATCAGTTTGGACATCAACTAGAGCTGGATCACTTTCAAGAACTTGGCTCGCTTAACCCATCCATCATCACCCAGCCATCATAGAAAAAGTAGTCTTATCATAAGTACTAGAGATGTGCTTGGGTGTAAAGGGTGCCAAGTCTACTTTCATAACTTCCATAATATGAGAGATAAGAAGACCGTAGGGCAAACATGCAGCAGAGGAGGAAATATCCCTGTTACTCTCAAGCATATATTGAAGAATCCACACAAACCAATCAAGACGTTTATTATTAACCAGACAGTAGAGGACAAAGATATCTCTAGTGGATAAAGAATTGAGGGACCCAGATCTGGGAAGGAGAGTGGTGGCAATCATGTGGGCCAAGACACGGTGTTCAAACTTAAGATTTTTGGGGGCAATGTCAGGGGGGTTATCAGACAGAATTTTTTTTGCTTCGTCAAGGGACACTTCAAAGTCTTTGGGCCAAGAATTTTGGACAAACACACCATACCCACTAAACTTGTCGGAAAAAATCTTTTCAAATTGGTAGGAATCCAAAATAATTCTAGTCCCTAAAACCATAGATTCCAAATCATATTTATCATTCACAAAAATATTTGAATAACACATTCTCACAGGTTATTCATACACAAAATTTCCAAGAGTGTCAAATAAAGGGGAAATGTGCTGAAAATCGAAAATTGCAGTCATATTACATGAAGGCTTTGCATAAGAGAAATACTTACAGAGCGTCCATAAGCCATGGATTTTGACTTGTAGGACTCAAACCTATCCTTTACACTGGGGCCATAGAAGATTAGCTTGCCCTCACGACCAGATTCTAAGCATTCCACCTTTCCCTTCTTGCATGCAGCCTTTTTAGGGGTTTGCTCCATGGGTCTCTTGCCGGCCTTTTTCTAGCTGATAGAATGATTTTCAGATGAAGCACTGCTATCGTTGTCTGTTCTGAGAAAATCTGAGTTAATGGATGACTCCACATATACAAGCTCTTCAGTGTTGAGAGGTTTTGAAACCTTCGAATGCGTCTGGTTTGCAGAGGAGGGATTTCTTTTGACCATAGTGAAAGGAGTTGTTTGGTAGGGAATGAGAGGAGTATTGGAGATGGAGGGTTTTTATCGAGGAGTTTGAGAGGAGCGAAGAGGCGTCTTGGTTACTGGAAGGGTTAAGTTCAGACGGAAGTGATGGTTCAGAAGTGACTGATCGGCGGTACATGTAATAATTGCACTTCCACAGAAAAAGTAATTAGAACACAGATAATTAAGGAAATAAAATATTCTAAAAGCGTGTAAAATAATTTAAACACTTAAGGAAATATTTGGTTTACAAATTTGGCACAATGCCAATCTTTTTCTGGAGAATGCAGAATCTTTCTTTCAAAAGAGGTTTAGTAAAAATATCAGCAAGTTGAGAATCAGTACTAATAAACTCCACATTAATATCACCTTTTGCTACATGATCACGGATAAAATGATGTTTAATTTCTATATACTTTGCTCTAGAGTGATGCACATAGTTTTTAGATAAGCAGATAACACTAATGTTGTCACAAAAAATAGGAGTAGAAGTAAGAGATAAATCATAATCAAGAATTTGGTGCATAATCCATAGGACTTGTGTACAACAACTTCCAAAAGCGAGGTATTCTGCCTCAGTCGTTGATAGTGCGACACAATTTTGTTTCTTGCTATGCCAAGATACTAATGCATTTCTTAGAAATTTACATATTCAACTGGTACTCTTCCTATCAATCTTGTCTCCATGCTCGAGGAGCTTGTTTGAGACCGTACAGGGCTTTAGTCAGCTTGTATACTTTGTTTGGAAAAGTGGCATTTGCAAATCTAGGAGGTTGCTTCACGTATACTTCTTCAGAGATATAACCATTTAGGAACGCATTTTTAACATCCATTTGAAATAATTTGAATCCTTTGTAAGCGGCGAAAGCAAGTAGAATTCGGATGGATTCAAGTCTTGCCACAGGTGCAAAGGTTTCATCATAGTCGATTCCTTCCTGTTGAGAGTAACCTTGGGCCACCAGTCTTGCTTTATTCCGAACAACTTGAACTGATTCATTCAATTTATTTATGAAAACCCACTTAGTTCCAACAACCGAAGAATTTTGAGGCTTTGGAACTAATTCCTGGACTTTGTTTCTCTCAAACTGATCCTTGGGATCAATTTGAGAAATGAGAGCTACATGAGATTTGTTCATTTGAGATCTTCTTGTAGTTATTCCCTCCTATGGATCTCCTATAATGAACTTGTGAGGATATCCTGGTTGATTCTTCCATTCATTTGGAGTATTTGCTGTAGACACCTTGTCTTTGATAGTCGACTGATCTGGTTGGGGTAGGTTAAGATCTTCTAGAGGAGCTTCAGCTGGTTGAGTCTGTAAATTAGCTGACTCATTTTGACAGAAGGCGGATCTGTTACGGATCATATCAATGAGTTTAATGTAATATTAACTCAGTCGAGCTCTATTAACATTTGATGACAAATTCAGGGCGTTCATTCTACTATCATCTCTACCGGAAAGTTTGTTTGCAGCAGTAACTACAGTTAGCAGTTCATCGAGTAGTACCAACTTAAATTGAATGATATTAGAGACTTGGTTCTAAGCGAATATATTTGCCGGAGAGAATAAAGTGATTCTCCATGATCTGCTTTTAATACTTAAAGCAAGGGGAAAAGCAACCAAAAAGGACATGTAAGGCATTTCTACAGTCCATTCTATGGTCTACGGACTGCATATCTGCCGCAGACTGAAGCAGAAAGCTAGGAAAAATTTCTGACCATTATGCGGCCACATAACCCATCGCAGACCCAACATGAAAATTTCCGAAGGAAAATTCTACGGCGCATTATGCGAGCATAGAATATGTCTAGGGACCACAAACTGGTTGCAGGGTGGGGCAGAATTGACCAGTTTTGGAGGGTCATTATGCGACCCATTTTGCAGACTGCAGAAGCATTATGCGATCGCATATGTGACCACAGATATGTGATGGGGCTTCATTTTTCTAATTTTTTTACCCGATCCTATTTTGATTCAAAGTCCTTGGGGCTCTTTTGGAAGGCAAAAAACTGTCATTTTAGAGAGAAGAGGGGAGTGCTCTGTGGAGAGAGAAGTAAGCCCCAAGTGCTTTGTTCATCAAAATCTTGTCCAAGCTTTGAAATTCAACAAGAAATCTCACAAGATTTCATCCAAGAGGTAAGGTTCTAACACTAGTCTTCAGTTTCGAGTTTAGGTAGAAGATGGGTAATGGGGAGTATGATTCTTGAGTGTGGAAGTTATTTATTTTACATGCATGTACTATCAAGGGTAGTGGGAGGATTGTTGAGCTCTTTTGGGTAAACTTTGGGTAGTGGGATGAAATAATAACCATAAGAGGACCTTGAAACCTTAATGCACACCTAGTGTTTGATAAAATACTCAAGTGAGCTGGAACTATGAACTCCTTCCTAATTTGTGTTCAATTTTTCTATATCTCTAAATAGATCGAAGTGGCTAAGATTTTAGGAACATTGTAGTAATTTAAAAGGCTCGAGGCAAGGTATGTTGGATAAACTCTTCTCTTAGAATTGAACCCCACAATACCCTTGTAAGTACCGTGGTGCTTATTATATTGAATTATTCCAAATAAGCCTTGTGTCAAAACAAATATGCGTCCAATATGTATTCCAAAGATTCCTGTTATGTTGAGTTACCATTTGAGAATGTGGTTTAAGTATGGGTCGTGTGTTATTGTGTTATGATTGAAAACGTGTTTCTAACGAAAGTTATCATGTCAAATTGTGTAAGAAATCACATGTGCCTAAGACCCTAAATTGCTCAAATATGTGTTTAAAGTATTCATTCGAAAGGCCTTGTTGTCTATTATCCACAATGACATTTGAAAGTGAAATAAGAGAACATGTAATATGATGTGCGGCCAACGTGCCAAGAATGATATTGCGTCATGGAAATTGGTGCCAATGAAATGAATGATATACAAAAGATTACCAAATAATTAGTAAATCCTTTCAATAGCAAATGTTTTGGGAGTATCTATTAGCCACCAAGGAGTGGTAGGTCGAAATCAACCTAACCTCGAAACTACACGTGCTAGTGTAGGCGTGATTGAGGGGTAAATCCTCGTGATAATGTGATAAGATTGTTTCCCCTTATATGGGATGAGATTGATGTGTTGAGTTGTTTCCCTTAAATGGGATGAGATGATTGCTAGCGAGATGTGATGTGATGTCGACCCACACGACATTGTGGTGAGACGGCTTAGCCGGTCGGGCTGAGAAAGGACTCCATGCCACGCACATGGTGGTATTGTGAGTGTATGTCTCGAGGTGAGACGACTTAGCCGGTCGGGATGAGATCGGACTCCGTGCTAAAACACGGTGGTGTATTAGTGCTAAAGATCTCCCAACTTAAAATACTGAAACTTACTTGAAATTTATTTTTCCCTAACTTGACACCTTGATACTATTTGATTCTCTTATTGATTTCATGTTTCCTTCTCTGTTTACTGTTATTTGTTCTATTGGGAGGGTGTTTAGTTTTACATGCTAGTACTATTCAATATGTACTAACATCCATTTTGCTGGGGGCGCTGCATCTTTAATGGATGCAGGTGGTTCCATAGCAGGTGGTATTGATCAGTGATAGCACCACACCATCTCCTCAACTGACTTGGTGAGCCCCATTACATTTCGGGGTCTGGTATCTCTTTCCCTTTGTACATAGTATTTGAAGTATAGACGGGGCCTTATTGCCGACACTGGCATAACACTCTTTTGTTCTTGTTAGAGGCTCCGTAGACATAGTGTGGGTTGTAACTGTTTTTGGGAAGGTTAAACGAACCTTGTTGTAATTGTATCATTTGTTCCACTTTAACTACAAAGGTATAATGTACTATTTTGGAGACTTGTTAAAGACGTAACTAATGGAAATGAATTGGTGTTATTCACATGACCTCTTACTGTCTAATTAATAAAATGTGTTATTCTCTTTATTCATGGGTGAGATGGGTAGAGAACACTATGAGGGCTTGCTCGATCGGGGTAACTCTATTGAGCGCCGGTCGCGCTCCTCGAAGTTGGGGCGTGACATATTGAATCTTGGATTCTGGACTCAGGTGCATCCTTCCACTCTAACTCATGCAAAGAATTATTGCATAATTATATTGCTGGAAAATTTGGAAAGGTGAAGTCCATATAAAGACTTCACAAGACACTGTGGAAATTACAAAATGTCGGGAATGTTCCAGGCCTCAAGAAAAATCTGATATCCATGGATCAGATTGACAACGAAGGATACACAACAATATTCAGTAACAGGTCATGAAAGATAACCAAAGAAATACTATATGCAACCACAATGAGAGATACTATAGTAGTAGTTGGCCATGGTCGTGACACAACATTGTGGCACCGGAGGCTCAGGAATATGAGTGAGAAGGGAATGAAGTTGTTGGCATCCAAGGAAAAGTTGCCAAACATCAAGCATGTTGAATTAGGTTTATGCGAAGATTGCATTTACGGGAAACAAAAGAGAATTAGTTTCTCAAAGGTAGGAAGGACGCTAAAGAAAGAAAAGCTAGAAATAGTGCGTACGGGATGTATGAGGACCAGCTCCTATAACGTCTTTGGGATGTTCATGCTATTTGTCACCTTCATTGATGATTCCACGAAAAAGGTATGAGTTTATTTTTTGAAAAATAAATCGGATGTGTTTGTTATCTTTAAAAGATGGAAAACTGAAGTTAAAATCAGACAAGCCTAAAGTTAAAATGTTTGAAGTCTGACAATGGAGGAGAGTATGATAGTAGTGCAAAGAATTGTTCTTGGATAATGGGATCAGAATGATCAAGACAGTTCTTGGAACACCGAAACAAAATGGCGTTGCTGAGACGATGAACAGAACCTTAAATGAACGAGCCAAAAGTATGAGAATACATTCTGGGTTACCGAAGTATTTTTGGGTCGAGGTTGTTCACACAGTAGCTTGCCTCATAAACAGGGTACCCTCTGTATCGCTGAATTTTGAAATTCTCGAGGAGGTGTGGACAAGAAAGGTGGTAACTCTCTCACATATAAAAATCTTTGGTTGTGTTGCTTATGTGCATGTAAACTCTCATGATAGAGATAAGCTTGATCCTAAAGCCAAGAAGTATTTCTTTATTGGCTATGATGATGATAATTTTGGTTATCGATTTTGGGTTGATCAGAATAGAAAGATCTTAAGACACATGAATGTCACATTCAGAAAATATGATGTGCAAGGACAAGATTGGAGTAGAACCAACCAACACTAGCATACAAATATCCAAAACGTTAAAAGAAATCTCAGAAAATGGAGTGTCTAAAGGGATTACAACTGATTCTGAAATTGAAGATGCAGAACCTGAAGTTGAATCTATATCAGAATCAGAACCAGAACTAGAACCAGAACCAGAACAAGAGATAGAATCAGATGCAAAATCATATATGAAGTCAGGACTTAAATCAAATTCGGGATCAGTTACTCCAGAACATACATTAAGGAGATCTAAAAGAGTCACGAATGCTCTAGATAGGTTAAATCTATCTCTATGCTATTTACTTATGACTGATGTTGGAGAACCATATAATTTTGTTGAAGCAATGCATGTGATAAACTCTAATAAGTGGAGCTAGCCATGAAAGAAGAGATGAATTCTCTTCAAAATAAATACTTACAGAGTTACCAAAAGGGAAGAAGTCATTGCAAAACAAGTGGGTGTGCATGGTCAAGGAAGAGTATGACGGAAAGAAAAGATACAAAGCACGATTAGTAATAAAAGGAAGGAATTGACTACATCAAGATATTCTCTTCTGTAGTCAAATTAACTACTAGCATGTTGGTGCTAAGTATCATAGCTACAGAAAATTTTCATTTGGAGCAACTAGATGTTAAAATTGCTTTCTTGCATAGTGACCTTGAAGAAGACATCTACGTGAAGCAACCTGAAGTCTCCAAGTTTCTGGTAAAGAAAACCTTGTGTGTAAATTAAAAAAACAGTTTGTACGATTTGCAACAATCTCCCTGACAATGGTACAAGAATTTAATGGATTTATGCATAACAATGGTTTCACACGATGTGGGATGGACCATTGATGTTTATATAAAAAATGTTGATGAATCCTATATCATTTTACTATTGTATATTGATGACATTCATATTGCAGGATCTAGCATAAAAAAGATCAACATGGTTAGCAACAACTAGCGGATGAGTTTGAAATGAAAGACTTAGGACTAGCTAAGCAAATACTTGGGATGAGGATTAGCAGAAACATGTATGAAGGAACCTTAAAGTTGTCTCAAGAAAAGTACATATAAAAGGTACTAAGCAGGTTCAATCTTCATGATGCAAAGATTAGAATCACTCCAGTCGGAAACAATCTTAATCTATTAAAGGACCAATCACCAAAGACAGATGAAGAAAGGAAGTATATGTCCAAAGTTCCATATGCCCCAACAGTAGGAAGTTTGATGTATGCTATGGTTTGTATTATACCTGACATAGCCCATGCAGTTGGAGTTGTCAGTAGATACATGTCAAATCAAGGAAAAGAACATTGAGAAGGTGTAAAATGGATATTGTGATATCTCAAAGGCACCTCAGGTATGAAACTTTATTTTAAAAAGAGTAATATTATCTTAGAAGGTTTTGCTGATGCAAATTTAGGCGGCGATCTGGATAGTCGAAAAAGTACCACATGCTATGTGTTCACCTTGGGTGGTACTGCTGTTAGCTGGATGACCAGACTTCAGAAAAGTATTGCTCTATCTACTTCAGAAGCAGAGTACATGGCAATATCAGAAGCTGGAAAGGAGATGATTTGGCTCAATAATTTCTTAAAGAGCTAGGTAAAGAACATGATAATTGTGAGCTTTTCAGTGATAGACGGAGTGCAATTCATCTTGCTAAGAATCCAGTATTTCATGCAAGATCGAAGCATATCCAGTTGAGGTATCATCATATCCGAGAGTTGATAAGTGAAGGAACTCTTTCCCTACAGAAGATACCAGGATCGAAGAACCCATCAGACATGTTGACCAAAGTTGACGGTGTTGACAAACTGAGGTTGTGCAATGCCTCAGTTAGCCTTCAAGATTGATAATGTGAAGGTGCCACACCTGAGATTAGCAAACCATTTTTTTCTTCCTTTATTGATGTAACATAGGTTTGAGGGGGAGATTGATGGGAGCAAACCTTATTGTTTGTAAAAGAACGAAAAGAGAGAAGACAAACAAAAGTAGAATGTCAAAGGAAGAAGTAAATGAAAAGAGAAGACAAAGATACGTGAAAAAGACAAAGAAAGAAAGGAAGTCAGAATGAATAGACTGCAAAATGTGAATGAATTAAATTAGTTTACAGTCGCCTACAAATAGGCATCCCCTTCTCAGTTGTAATCCATCCCTCAACTTCTTCTTTCACTTCAATTAATAGAGAGTTATTCTCTATGTATCCCTGGAGTTGGCAAAATTGTCGAACCACGTAAATTTTGTCTTGTCTTGTGCCATTTACTGCTTTTCTCTTTTAAATGTATTTTTTCCTTTCTGTTAGCCTGACATGCTTCCAACATTTACTATTTAACAAAGACGAAAAGAACAAGCAAAGTATGAACACTCACAAATGACAATCAGTAGAAATTTATATTTGATATTTAGCACCCGCTTGACCATAGATTTCGGTATATTTTTCCAAAAAAAAATTAAAATATTATTTGTTCATATAACATGATTAGTTTGTGAAAAAAACTATTTTTTTTTCAAGTTCCCAAAAATTGGTATAGGGCAGTTTTTGGGTGAAATTTTTTCTTTCACTCATAAAACTTCAAGTATTTTTTCAAATAAAATGCATATCCAAACACAAATTCAACTTTGAAAAATTATTTTTCAACACAACTTCAAAAACTCATTCGAGTTTCAACCAAACCTATGTCAAAATGCTAATTTATTTAGTTTAAAGAGTTTGTGTAATTATTGTCCTTTGTTTCTTCTTCTTCTTTCTGAATGTGCATTTTCAGCAATTACTCTACCGGTATATATAGCTTGTTTGGCCAAGCTGCAAAAATCAGCTTATTTTGAGAAGTATTTTTTCTCAAAAGTACTTTTGGTGAGAATCAGTTTGTGTTTGGCTAATTAATTTGAAAACACTTTTGAGCAACAATTAGTGTTTGGTCAAGCTTTTTAAAACTGCTTCTAAGTGTATTTTTCTCAAAGTTGCTTTTCAAAAAAGTATTTTTAGAAAGAAGCTACTTTTTTTGCTTCTCTTCTGTTTCTGCTAAAAAATACTCTTTTTTCTTCTAAAAACTTGGGCAAACACTTCAACTTTGAAAAAAGCCATTTGTTTTTTTTTAAAAGAAAAAGTATTTTTGCATTTGGAGAAGCTTGTCCAAACATGATAATATTGTGCTTCATTGTCCAATTCCCTTTGGAGACGTGCTCAAAACATAAACTGTCCCTTTAAATTGTCTTCAACGATCAGTCAGATACCCTAACTAAGCCAATGACCAACTAAACACCACAGGTGTTTATTAAGAGCGTCAACTAAACACCCACACACGACTTGGCATATTGTGTGTTGCACATTATGTAACAACATGTTGCCTCAAATTTTAACCCATTTCCAGCAGTAATAAAATGGGTGTAATTCCTAATTTTTCTTTACTCTCATTTTACACCCAAATTGAGAAACCTAATTACCACATCCTACTCATTCACTCAAAACATCCGCCATTTTCAAATTTTCTCTCTAGAATAGGTGATTTCCGGCGCCCAAGGTAGTTTGCCACCGGAATGGCCATAACTCCGTCGTCCGACGGTGGAATCCCACCAGACCTGTCCCAAAATAACCCCCTTCCCATTGCTCACAAACCCCAATTGGTCCCACCTCAAAACTCCAAGCGAGCTACTGCAGATCTACAAAATAGTGCAGCGATCACTGTAGCGGCAAATCGCCTGGGAGCTTCAAATATTTCCCCGGTCAATTCTGAGCCAAATCGAACAATTTCAAGCCATGGAGATTACTCCCCATTACATTACGCACCTCACCACCAAAATTCAAGCGATTCTACAGTGGGAATTTCCGTCTCTGGCAAGTCACAGCTCGCCGGCGAGTCAAATCTGGCCGTTCAGGGTGTTCCAGGTATCCAAATTGAAAAAACTCGATACCAAAAGGTGCGCCTTGATGAGGAGGACCTAATTGATCCTTCAATTTCACATGGGTATCAAATCAAAGCTTCAATTTTAAGCTCCATGAAATCTGACTGTCAACTGGACATACCTGTTCGACGAAATGCCAACTCCATCTCTGAGCTTCTTTGTGGTCAATTTCCAATTGTGATCTCTTCTACATCAACTAAGGAACAGGTATGCTAAACCTCATCCCATTTCAACAACAAAATTGATCACAATGATCAAGCAAAGCACACATTGGTGCACCATTTGGCCGGAGCAGGTGCAAATGAATGCCACTTGGCTCAAACCTAATGCCAATCGACTCCTGATAGTCAAGGGATTGATTTTCAATTTCCAAACACAATTTTCATTGAGCCAAAATCCACAACAATTTAAAAAACCAATCTAGGCAGACTGTCAGTTGACAGTGTTCGACCTAATGTCCAAATGAACTCCAAAGCTCAGGAAAATGGAGTTGCTTCTTCAGAACACCCTCTCTCACATATCGATCATAATTTGAAGCAAAACAATCAGAATCCAGCTAACCTCACCAATGATCACACCCCTATCACCACATCAACTTTGCACTCGCACAACAAACAGGGACCTTCTCCTCTCATTGCAAAGGTAACCACCCTTATACCCCCTTCAGATATTGGTGTAGTGGATAATATAGGAGTTGTTGCAGCAACATACCAAACACAAGAAGCGCATCCTAACCCCCTAGCAATAACTGTCCAAAATGGCACCCCTGCACCCCAAAACAACACACAAAACATAGCAACCCTCAACACCAATATTCCAATCAAAGTGTCTTCTAACTTTGATAGACCCAAGCAACCTAAGAAAAGCCACAAACCAACTACCAAAACCCCAGCCAATAATTCACCACCACAGGATAACATCCAGGTTAAACCAACCCCTACCAATACATCACAACCTCCTACCACAACCAACAAGTTATCCCTTCCTTCCCCTCCCACTGTCACCCATTCATATGTTACCAGATTGAGAGCTAGGCAAGAAACTGAAAAATCTCCTCTCCAATTTGCCTCTCCTGTCATTACTACTAAGCAGGGCAAGCCAGCAGTGATTTTTAAAAAAAGAGGACTACATGGTTAAATTTGCTGACAGGTGCAAATTTACAGTAGTTGGTAAATTTCAACATACCATGCCCAGAATGGAAGCCATCAGGAAAAGCTTCATTGCACAGACAGAGCTTAGAGGTGCAGTCAAAATTGCACATTTCAATGCAAGAACTGTATACATTGACCTGGACAATGAATATGACCACTCTACTATTTGGTCCAAGCAACAAATGTACATTCAAGGTCAACTGATGAAGATTGAAGCATGGAACCCAATATTCAAGCCCAATGAGGACTCACCAATTGTTCCAGTGTGGGTCATGATACCTGAACTCCCCTGGCATCTGTACTATATGTAGATTCTTACTCCCCTGCTATCTCCTATAGGAAAAGCCCTCTTCTTGGACCTTGCCTCATTCCAAAAAACCTGGGGCAGTATGGTGAAAGTGAAAATACAGATTGACCTTACCAAGGAGAGACCTACTCATGTGTGGTTGGGGTATGATGATGACCAGGATGTGAATGGGGATGTTCAATGGTTAGAGGTCCAATATGACAACCTCCCATCCTACTGTACCTATTGCAGACACCTTGCCCACTCTATCCAAGTTTGTCCAGTTAGAATCAGAGATGTTGAAACTCAAAAGAAAAAAAGGAGAAGAAACCTCAAATCCAACAGCCTCACATCCCAGTAAAATCAGTGAAAAAGCAGGAACAAGTCAGCTACACCAAACAGACACACAATAAAAGGAAGCAAAAACTGGAGAGTCAGACAAAATGCCAAATCAAGGATTTCAGAACACCAAGTTGAAACTGAACTTTCCAAAGAGGAGTGGCAAACCCAAAAAATAAAGAACTTCAAAGGAAACTCCCAATACAAAAGGCAGCAACAAGTATATATTCCTAAACTTCAATCACCACAGGACAACCAGGACACAGATGATAAAACAAAGCAACAATCAACCCAGACAACTACTACTGTAATCACAGGTTCTACTCTCAATCCCTCTTTTGTAAATCTAGGAGGTCCTCCTCCTGGTACTGATTCTGTTGCTCAGAATCAGTGTGCCCCTCCCCAAGATCCCCTGGCTATAAATGATGTTAATGAAGTGAATGGAGGTAAGGAGATCTGTCATGAGAACTTAGCTCTAAGAGAGTATGGGGCTCCTACTGAGGGTGGGATTCCTCATGTTTTGCATGAGTGTGCTAATGCACAATTGACTGACCATAGGATGGACTGTATACCCCCTGCTACCTCTGGATCCCAACATGTGCAGCCTATTGAATTGTGCAAGATGTTGTTCTGAAGAGGATCTAACAACTCAGAATGATGATCAGATTAGAAGACTGCTAAAAGGAAAAGCTCATGCTCATTCAGATTTTAACCTATAGACCCCCCAATCCAAAAACAAACCCAGTCAAAAGAAAAGAAAATCCATGAAAAGACAAACAAGAATAACCACCAATGAACCCACAGAGACTGGGAACTCTCCTTCCCAAAATCCACACAGTCACACAAATGGAAAGAAAAACCAAGGAACAATTGCTAAATCTCCACTCTATAATGATCCAAGAATTGATCCAATTCTCACCCAACCTCTCCTAGCCACTAATCCTACCATTGATTCTGCTAACTCTGATGCAGAACAAGATACCACCAATACCCCACAACATCATGAAAAATAACACCAACACCTAAACCCCCTGGAAGCTGTATTTGAAGAATGTCCACTCAACACATACTCACCCCAAGAGGATGAATACATGCCAATTATATCATAAGATGAGATGAGTGGAGACTTTGAAGATGAAATAGAGGTCAGTGAACAGAGTGAAGAAGATCAACACTGTGAGCTTCTTATTACTGCCATCAATGGAGCACATGCTCAGGATCACAAACCTTCCTAAAGATCCAATACCAAAATGAAACCATCTCCCAGAATTACCAGAAGCAAAGTGGCCAGAAGCAACCGTGTCCCACCAAATCACAAATCCCCAACTCGGCTTTAATGATTAGTACAATCATTTGGAATGCAAGAGGCATCAGAACCTCTGGAGCTATTGAAAGGCTCATAATTCTGAATAAACTCCATCAACTCTCCTTCATTGCAATTCTTGAACCATTTCTTCAATCAAACCATCTCAATTACTTCAGGCTCCAGCTTTCTATGCACCAGGCAGTCTCCAATATCAATGACAAGATTTGGGTTTTTTGGGATCAGGAGTTCAATGGTACAGTCTTGGACCATGATGAACAACAACTGACTATAGAGCTCAAACATGTGGAAGCTGTAGAGCCATTTCACATTACTGTGGTCTATGCCAAATGTAAACCTCAGATGAGAAGACCTCTCTGGGATTCTTTAAGACTTAAAGCCACAAATTGCTCCACCCCCTGGTGTGTCATAAGTGACTTTAATGTGATAGCTAACGTTGAAGAAAAAATCGGGGGTATTCCATACTAAATTAATAAAAGTTTAGACTTTCTCACCATGATTGAAGATTGTGGACTGACAGACCTGGGATTCTATGGCCCAAGGTACACATGGTCAAATGGTAGAGGACCCTGCTCTATTGTCTGGAAAAGGCTGGATAGAGGTTTGGCAAATGACAACTGGCTAACTTCATTCCCAGCCACTACTGTCACTCATTTAGCAACAGCAAGTTCAGACCATTCACCTCTACTTATGGAGCTCCATGTTAGAAATGCACAACCTCAGAAGTACTTCAAGTTTCTCAATTGCTGGAATGAGAATCAGAACTTCCTCCCTCTAGTGGAAAAGGTTTGGTCTACACAGGTTCTAGGCAGTGCAATGTGGGTCTTCCATCAGAAAATGTAAGTTACTTCTAAAGCCTTAAGTGTTTGGTCAAGAGAACAGGATGGTGACATCTTCCAACTACCCAAAGCATTTGAACAGAAGGTCAAACATGCAGAGGAAAAGTGGCTACTTTCTAATGATCCAGCTGATAGAACTGCTCTACATGATATTCAGGCTCAGTACACAAAACATTTGAAAACTGAAGAAGCCGTTTTAAGACACAAAACTCAGCTCCATTAGTTTAAACAAGGGGATGCCAACTCCAGGTATTTCCATAGTCTCATCAGGGGAAGAAGAAGGAAACTGTACATTCATAAAATCAAAAATGAAGATGGGGAATGGATACAAGGTGATGAGGCAATTGGTGAGGTTGCATGTGAATTCTTTGAAGACATGTTCACAGAAACTGGTGGACACATCAGGGAAGATCTTCTAAACTACATACCTTGCATGATTTCCCCTGAGGACAACGAACAACTTACCAGGGACCCTACCATTCAAGAACTCAGGGAGATAGTCTTCTCAATGAACCCCAATAGTGCTGCAGGCCCTGATGGAATAAATGGCAAGTTCTTCCAATCTTGCTGGGATATTATCAACATGGACTTACTGAATGCAGTCTTGGCCTTTTTCAGAGGCAGTTCCATGCCAAGATACATGACTAATGCATGTCTGGTGCTTCTTCCCAATGTTGAATTTCCCAACTCCCTGACTGAATTCAGACCAATCAGCCTTAGCAATTTCATCAACAAAATCATTTCCAAGGTTATCTGCACCAGATTAGCCTCTATTCTTCCCAGAATTATCTCTCCTAACCAATCAGGATTTGTTAGAGGAAGGAACATATCTGAGAACATAATGCTGGCACAGGAAATTGTCCAAGGCATCAAGAAACCTAACATAGGTGCCAATGTGGTCATTAAACTTGATATGGACAAGGCATATGACAGAGTTTCATGGACCTTTACTTGCATCATGCTGAGAAGGATGGGGTTTTGTGAAGAAATTATTGATATGATCTGGAGAACTATGTCCAATAACTGGTACTCTGTCATTGTCAATGGTACAAGACATGGTTTCTTCAAATCCTCCAGAGGTCTAAAACAAGGGGACCCCTTAGCACCAACTCTTTTCATCATAGGGGCTGAATTATTGTCAAGAATGCTCAATCATCTCACTCATGATCAGTTTTTCAATGGATTCTATATGGAGAAAAATGGACCCCAGATCAATCACCTCAGCTTTGCAGATGACATCATCATCTTCACCTCAGGAAGCAGATCCTCTCTCCATAAGATAATGAAGATCCTAGGTGACTATGAACTCACTTCAGGCCAGAAAATCAACAAGGCAAAGAGTCATTTTATGACCCCAGACTGTGTCTTCCAGTACAATGTGAGCAGGATCCAACAGATCACAGGTTTCTCCAGAAAAGCATCTCCAATCACATACCTGGGATGCCCATTGTATATAGGAAGAAAGAGAATTATGTACTTCAACAACTTGATTTCTAAGGCCATAGGCAGAATTAGAGGCTGGCAGGGCAAGCTTCTTTCCTATGGGGGCAGAGTCACTTTAATTAAACATGTTCTTCAATCTCTCCCCATTCACTTGCTCTCAGCAGTCTCTCCTCCCAAAACAGTCCTGAAACAATTTGAAAAACTGGCAGCTCAATTTTTCTGGGGTATTGAAAAAGACAGTAACAAATATCATTGGGCATCATGGTCTAAAATGGCATACCTTCTGAAAGAAGGGGGAATTGGAACTAGAAGAATTCAAGAGGTGTGCAAAGCCATGGAACTTACACAATGGTGGAACTTCAGGACTACACAATCCTTATGGAGCAGGTACCTTATGTCCAAGTACTGTCAAAGATCTCACCCTGTTGCCAAGAAATGGGATACTGAACAGTCCCAAACTTGGAAGAGGCTAGTGGTCAATAAGAAAGAAGCAGAACAACACATCCAATGGAGACGACATTCAGGAGCCAGCAGCTTTTGGTGGGACAACTGGTTGGGCACTGGTCCTTTAGCTAATCGCAGGAGTAATGGTGGAAAACCAGGAAGAATTCCAGTTTTGGAATTTTGGGAAAATGGGAAATGGAACCTTCAGAAGCTTAACCTCTTAGACCCTCCACAAATGATCCCTGTTATTCTCCAAACACCAATTCATTATAACCCACATCTACCAGATAAACCCATGTGGACACCACACACAACTGGTACTTTTTCATGTGCATCAACCCGGGAGGTAATCAGAGCTAAGAGACACCATCTGTTCGCTAATTCAAAAATTTGGCACAATAAAATCCCCTTCAAATGGTCCTTTTGCATTTGGAGAGCTCTTAGGAACAAATTACCAACTGATGATAGAGTAGTCACCTTTGGTCATCCTACTGTCACAAGGTGTGTATGTTGCATCAAACCACATGGAGAATCAATCAACCATATCTTCAGTAATGGGCCTTCTGCTAGAGTTGTCTGGAAGAAATATGTTGCAATTGCTGGACTGATCATTGATAATCTCCCCCTCTCAATGCTCCTGATGAAATGGTGGATGTTAAAGCCTAATAACATAGTTCACAAACTACTTATTGACACCACTCCTATCATTGTTTGTTGGAACCTATGAAAAAATAGGTGTGGGGCTAAGTATGGGACAAAGACTTCCTCTCTTACTGGAGTACTTTTTGCTATTCAATCTGATGTCCTTCTCCTCCTCAAAACCACACACCCACAAATCAATTAGCCACTTAACTGGAATGACATCTACAGTCTAGCTGAACACCTGCAACAAGTCACAATCATAAAGCAAGTACTCTGGCTCAAACCTGATTTTCCCTTTGTAAAAATCAACAGTGATGGTAGTGCCCTCACCAATCTTGGAAGAATTGGAGCTGGAGTTATTGTCAGGGACCACCTAGGCAGATTTATTCATGCCATTTCTACTCCTCTAGGTAATGGCACCAATAACCTTGCTGAAACAACTGCTGCATTTCTTGGAGTGAACTGGTGCATTGAGAAGCAAATAACCAACATCCATTTGGAGGTTGACTCCTCCCTGTTAGTGCACTGGATCAACAACAGTTCCCACCCTCCATGGAACATACAGATCCAACTTCAGCAACTCCATCATCTATGTCAACAATGTGAGCAGTTCAAATGCACACACACATATAGGGAAGCCAATTCCCCTGCTGATTCTCTATCCAAGCTTAGTCATGAGCTACCCCACATAACCCACTTCAATACCCTTTCTGAACTCCCACCACACATTAGGGGTCAAGTCATGTTGGATCAAAGGGACACCCCATCCTTTAGACACCAAAAAACAACCAACATCCACATTCCACCAAACATACACTCCCCTTCCACACCCTCCTAATGACCAACCCCCTTTTACTAACAGGATTTACTTTTTTGCAGGTTCCTTTTCTCTATGGAGCACTCAAGTCTATGTTATGGATCCAGGGTGTGGTATTAGCTTCAAAGCTCAATCTCATGGAAACATAACATAGATTTAAGTTGTATCTATGTGGAAACAAGGTCTCCCTTACAGATCAAACACCAACCACTCCTGACAGCAACCACATGATCCATCAGTACAGGGCAAATCCACTCCTCTATACCACACATCACCACAAACCCCCTGATGCACAACAAACCATCTTGCCTCATATACTCTCAACCACTACACCCAATGATGTTGTACCTTTACACCACCATAAGTTCATATACTCACCCAGCTCCCCATGGCCATCCTTCTATACTCCTAGCCAACACAAGAACCTAGGAGTATGTTCAATCACCCTCAAGCAAAAACCATCACCTAACAACACTCACTTAACCTACACCAGTACACACAAGAACCTGGTGTCACCTCATTCCCAGCTCAAAACATTGACCAGGAATGATTCCCTTTTCACTAACAGGTTTCTTTATTTTGCAGGACAAGTAACACTGGAATGCAAATACTATTTGAGTGAAGAGAGAAGACAGGGATCACTCAAATGCATCCTATCAATTCAAAATGTAACAAATCCAGTTGCACCCCTCTTTTCAGTACCTATGGATGCAAAACCCAAGTGGATCCTTGACACCCCCTTCCTCCTCCTCATCACATTCTCCCCCTCACAGACTTCACACAAAGTCACCTGGCAGAGTACTTCAGCTCAACCTTATCCTTCCTCCCATCAACACCAACCAACCCCAAACAACAACCACCAGTCCTTCAAAGCCATCTACCCAGGAAAGCCCCCCATCAACCCAAAACAAAATCCCGTTTCCAGTATCTAAAATCTTGAAACAGGACCTTTTTCATACTAACTTTTCTTCTAATTTTTGCAGGTACACCATTAGCATTCACTTGCTTGGATCAGTTGGCAAAATATCAGTGTGTGGTATTAGCACTTGTTATGATCAACCTACTGAGAGGGTGCCAATTCTTCCACCCCTCATCACTGACTCCCTCGGATGAAGATCAATGCCTTAGCTTGCACATATCTCAGAAGGCTCAAGCATCACCACTTCAAGATGCTGCTCATGGTTCACCAATACCATGTCAACATATTCCTTTTGGTACATATGTTGCAATCACAAGTTTCAACCAATTGGCACAAGCACAGTCTGTGTTACACTACCTCCAGCATACACCTAGGGATTCAGACCTAGGATGTTTGTTTTGTCCAGATCAGCAGAGATGGTCAACCTCTCTAATCCACACATCAGGGATTGAGGCTCAAGCCACACTACCTAGAGGTACAGACCTAGTTTCTCTTCCTGCAATCAGCAAGCTCACCAGACTGATGGACACATGCCAATGCTCCCTCTCTTCTGTCAGACACAGCAGGCAGAGACACCAACTTCATCATATTTTTTGGGTTCTACTGCTAGAGGTCTTCAAATTTGCTTTACAGGAATCCAAAAGCAAAGCAAAACTGAAGACATTTCTCTTACTTTTGTATAACTACACTAGGATAATTTTCACATGTACTAGTTGTAGCTCATTTTGTATATGGAAGTTGATCTTCCAACTATCTTACTTAGTAACATTAGGACTACTTATATCTCTATGTATAGTAGACCTAGGTTTATTTCACTTTGTTTTTGTATACCTAAGTTCCTATCACTCATTAATAAGACTTAGAGTTCCCATCATAGGTCTAATTCACCATAGCATTCAGGATACATTTGGACATCACAATAGGATGGCCAAATGGTCCTTCATTGTGGAGGTCAGGTTTATGTTCCCCTCCTTTGTTGTACTTTATGTTTACAGTTATATGAAAACTAACCCTAAGCACAATGCCTAGTGGATTGATAAAAAAAAAATTACCACATCCTCTTTCTTCTCTCTATCTTCCCTACTTGTGACTAGGTTCCACCATACTATTTTACCAAAATTTGCACTCACGAGCTCTAACCTAGGTTTTTCCATAAGAACATGCTATTTGTTTTTTAATTTCCCAGTGTGTTTGTTTATGAGAATGGTAAGGGAATATGGAGGTGGTGTGATACTATAAAAGAGATATAGGAAATTTGCGTTTTTAAGTGAAAAATGGAGAGTTTGCCTTGGGTTGAGATGTAAAAATGGTGAAAATGACATGAGATTAAAAAGGAGAGAAAAGTAGCAAGAAGGGAGAAAAGCTTCATTTTGATTTCATCTGCAATTGAAAAAGACGAGGTGGGGGATGGAAAGGAACGTTGATTTCTGTTGCTCTTTTACATATATAAATTATTAATTATTGAAATATTTTCTATCCTACAATGGCATTTTCTTTGTTGAATTAGGGATGAAAGAGGAATAGAAGGTGAGAGGGAGATAGGGCGGAAGGAAGAAGAAGAATGGGGAAAGGTGCAGAGATCTTGGTGTGCTTAAAATTAAAACAAGGGTATTTTTCTTTAAGTGTATTTCTTTGTTAATTATAAATGTCAAATTTTTTAATTACAAATTACACATGTCATTGTTTAATTGGTTTTTATTTGACACGTCATTGGCTAGTGTAACTCACACGTCTAGTCTGCTGCACTCGAATGTCTATTTGATTTCTTTACAGTCACTTGAAGTTTTTAAATAATAAATGAGGACAACTTAGATGAGCGGTTTATGTATTTCGCATATAAACAATAAAGCGGTATAAACTTCAATGAAAATTTAGTAAAAATGAGATACTTCTTCGGTCCTAAAAAGATGATATGGTTAATGCATCTAATTCCTAGATCAATTTTTATTTTTGAAATATCTTACCGTTTTCAAGAAAAAAGTGCTAGTAAAACTTTTACATTAAAAAACTTAACTTTTAGATACTACTATTATTCTTTTGGGACGAAAAACTTTAAGAATATGACAAAATTGGTCCACTAAGTCTAGGAGTAGATTTAATATAGTTCCTTAAATATACCCTGAGCAATTTTGGTCTCTTAAGTTTTCCAAAAGTGAGCATATTTGATTTTGCTCAAATATTTAACAAATTATGGCTATTAGATTTAACAAAAATGGTGTAAAAAAGATTTAACATAGAAGAGAAAATTTGAGGTCTAATTTTATATTTTTTGCTATTTTTGATATATTTCTCGTGTCTAGTGCAGTTTCCTGAAGTGTAATTTTTATTATTTTTGGTATTTGGTATATTCTATTGTTTTGTGCAGTTTGTTATTTTGAAATTTGTCCTAGTATTTATAGTTAAATCCTTTTTTCTTAGTCCCTATTATTAAATCTAGCCGGCAGTGTTTGTTAAATATTTGATGAAGATCAAAGGTGCTCAAATTTATCAAACTTAACGGACTAAACCGCATACAAGTATACTTACAGGACTACTGTAAATCTAATCCCAAATATAAGGGACTAGTTTGTCATTTCCTAGAGATAGCAACATTCGTAGTATTGGGATTTGGGAGACATTAACATAACATTAGTTACACCTCAAAACCCTCAGTCTGTTGTTGCGCCTCTCACTCTTTCGTCTCTGCTTCATAGGTTTTACGTTTCCAGTTTCCTTCAAGATTTTCTTTCTTTAAACAAACAAAGGGTATGCAATTATCTTATAAGTTTTTTTGTTATTTTGTGTTTTTATTTTTACATGTATCTAAATCTTTCTTTACTCTTTCAGTTCTAATGGCTGCTCCTTCCGACATGGAAAAAGAACAGGTTTTTGTTTTCTTCTTTTACGTAATACTAGTGTCAACCTTAATGGGTGTTTATTTCTGATTTATTAAATCTTGGGTGCTTTTAATTTTTTTAATTTTTTGGGTGAGAACAGATATTTGCTATGGCAGAGAAAGAGATGGAGTATAGAGTGGAGATGTTTAACAAGTAAGCTACCTTATAGCTTTTTTGAATAATTTTGAAGTATACCCATTTGCATAATTTTACTGATACTAGCCGAGGTTCTCCAGGAAACAGCCTCTCTACCCCTCTGGGGCAGGGGTAAGGCGTGCGTACACTCTACACTCCCAGACCCCACTTGTGGGATTTTACTGGGTTGTTATTGTTGTTGTAGTAAAATTGTACAAGGAGGCAAAAAAAAACTTGGTGATTTTTGCCATATGCTTAAGTCTTGGTAGGCAGAGTTATTCGATATCTGTGCTAGTGTGAGACACTAGGTACCCGGCAAAATAGTGCAAACTGGCCCAGATACTTACTTGATCATACATAAAAGTTTAGTCAATGTATGGTATTGATCAATTGAAATTTTACACTTGTAATTGAAATGATTGCCACACGATTGTATGTATACTTTTTTATACTAGTTTTTCACTACTAACATTCGGGTTGTGACCTGGGATCGGTAGTGTATGTCCTTTTGAACATCAAAAAGTCCAGAAATAAAATTGGAGAGGAAGACCTGATGTGATTTGTGTAAACCACCTTAAACTAGTCAGAGATAGGACACTTCTGCTTATTTATTTTGAGTTTTATACACACCCCTCCATGTGACCTATTTCTTTTTCTTGGGACAAGCGCACAAAAATATTTTGTTGGTGGGTGGTGCAAGATTCGAGCGTAGGACCTCTATACCATGTAGAATTCGGTAGTCTGCTTTATATGAAAGCACTGTCATGGAATAGACACCTTTCTGTCTATTTTAGGTCTTTAAATGTGTACACATACCCCGATCTAGTCCCTCGAGAGGTGCTGCGGGAACACAACAAATGCTAATGTATAAGATATACTACAAAACTCTTAATATGATGTTTGGAAGTTATTTTTTTTAATCTCTGTACGGAGGTAGCATTATCTGTTGTCTAGTTTTTGTTTAACTTGATGGGCTCTAGTTCGTACTTCTCATCCGGTCTACTTCTTTAATTTCTTACCTGCTTTATTTTCATTTTAAAACTATAATTCAGGCTTACACATACATGTTTCAACAAATGCGTGGAGAACAAGTATGTTACTCTACTCATTCTTCTTTATCCTTCTGGTCTAATATGAGTTTTGCGCATCATTTTCTCAGGACTTCGTTTCGTGGCTGACATTGCATTGTAAATGGCCTTTCAGGTACAAGGACTCGGAGTTGAACATGGCTGAAAACAGTTGTATTGACAAATGTGTTTCAAAGTACTGGCAGGTAAACAATGGATGTGCTTTGCTACCTCAATAAAGCTTGAAGTTGACCTGATACCACGTAATAAATACGCATTGGTTTTGTGTCTATGGTTTCACATTACATACGTATATGCACTTGTTTATGTTACTGTTTGTGTTTTTGAGTGGAAATTTCGGTAGTCTTGAGTTTGTACTGCGTAATGTTTGTTTTTCATGTAACATGCGTGCATGATACATGATTTAATCAACTAGAGCTCTATGCCTATACATTTCACCTAGCACTAAATACATTTTCTTTTTAAGGCAAATTAGGAGTTCTCAGAAATAGAGTTTTTGTAAGGCCCAACTTGTAGCTTGTTTGGCCAAGTTTTTTTTTGGCCAAAAGTGCTTTTTTTTAAGCCAAAAATGCTTTTTTCCCCGTGCTTTTGGAGGGAAAAAGCACTTTTGGCTAAAAAAGCATTTTTGGTAACAAAGAAAAACACTTTTTTTCACCATTTAGACTAATAGTCTATTTGGCCAAGCTTCTCAAGGTCAAAAGTATTTTTTTTTCGAAGTTGATGTGTTTGGTCAAACTTTTAAAAGGAAAAAGTGCTTTTGAATAGAAGCAGAAAAAGTAGTTCTCCCCAAAAGCTCTTTTTTGAAAAACGTTTTTCAGAAAATACATTTAGAAACACTTTTGGCCAAATACTAATTGCTGCTCAAAAGTGCTTTTTATATTGATTAGGCAAACACAAACTGCTTCTCACCAAAATTACTTTTTTGAAAAGTGCTTTTTTGAAAAGCACTTTTCAAAATAAGCTGATTTTAAAAGGTTGGCCAAATAGGCTATTGTCCAACCTGGACATACCGCCTATGGTGAGAAAGTGCATGATCAAACCGGTGTTTCGAAAAGTGACTGCTTCAACGAGCAGGCAGGCAGGCGCTTAAGTTGTTGGAAGCGTAGTAGGTAAACAAAAGCAAACACTTCTGTCTAAGAAGTGCAGTTGAAGCGAGAAGCGAGGGGAGCATGCGCTTTAGGTGAAAAATCAATTTAATGGGTTGAATGGCAAGTAACAAAGGACAAAAGTTTTACTGAAACAGACTTCACAACTAGGTTTTTTCAGTCCCTTTTCCATTTCTTCTTCAAGCTTATTGAGGGTTCTTCCCGGTATGATTTGATTTCTTTTCTTCTTCTTCTTCTTTTTCTTTTGTGATGTCCGAACCATGGGGATATGATGTCCATTTCTTTTTCTTTGGTTCTTCTTCTGTAACGTCTGAATCGTGGAATATGCTGCCCCAAAATTTTCAGATTATCAATTTGAATTTAAGTACCTTTGGGCAGCAAATCCCCACGGTTCAGACATCACAGAAGTAGAACCGAAGAAGAAAAAAGTTTTGGGCAGTATATCCCCACGGTTTAGACATCAAAGAAGAAAATTGGGTAGCATATCCCACGCTTCAGACATCGCAGAAGAAGAAAAGAACTTATATCTTGAAGAAGCTTTGACGAAAAGGCTGAAAAAACCTAGATGTTAGCAGTAAAAGTGAAATTGACCCCTCTGTTTTCCCTTAAATTCGACCCATCAAACTGACTTTTGTCCCTCAAATGCACGCTCTCCTCACTTCGATTGTGCTTCGCGCTGCTTGGACTTTGAGTACCTGCTACACTTTGAACGCCTGAAGCATCTACTTTCTTTCTTCACACGGCTTCGCGCCGTAAGTGGTTGCTTTTCTAAACACTAGTCTGTCTAATGCAAATTGGTCAACCTTTCCTGGACAGCTTGAGTAGTTATAAACTTTGAAGAGATGAGTAATCTTTTCTATTGACAAATGATGTTGCTTTAGGAAGATTTCTTTGGTTTAATCATGATAGGTTTTTTAAAGTTCTTTTTCTCCATTTCACATTTTTGGTCAGTACTAAAAAGGTATATCTTGACCAAATTACTACTCCCTTTGTTTCAATTTAAATGTCATACTTTCCTTATTAGTGTGTCCCTAAAAGAATGACACATTTCTATATTTGTAAACAATTTAACTTTAAACTTTTCGTTTTACCCACTTTATCCTTAATGAGAAGCTTTTATAGCCACACGAATGTTATGGCCTCACAAAGCTTTTGCTCCTCAAGCTTTTAGGACCACATATGACAAAAATCTTCTTATCCTTAAACTTTGTGTCAAGTCAAACTACATCTTCTAAATTGAAACGGAGGGAGTAGAATAGAACAGATGGCTCCCACTACTAAAAGTGGCTTAAATATGGATTTTGACATCTTTATAATTTCTGAAGGGAACGAACGGGTTAGACAGGAGAAAAATATGCACTTTTTTGCAGTTCATGTGGGATACATCAGTGTATATACACTTATTCGTGCACCTTTTTTTTTTTGATAGCCCTAGGTGTCCGAGTCTCTTAGAGCCCCGACTAATCCCAGGGGTGCACAAGTTTACCCAGTCCGATGGCCCTCAGAAATTGTTTGCACCCAGTGGGTTTCGAACTTGAGACCCTTATTCGTGCACCTTTGCTTACCCCCTGTAGGCCCGGGATAATTGGTAACAAATTATGAACGCCAAAGTAAAGGTGGATGAAGTCATTGATCTTTATTGATCAGATGACAACTTTTGAACACAAGAAGAACAAACGAACTTCCTAAACTAACTCCTTCAATAATGGAGTCTTATTAGAAGCTAAACCATGAATGAACAACTTAGACAACCTAACAAGAAACAATCCTAAGAAACTTCTAAGGAAAAGGTCAAACAGTAACATGTGTGCTAATACGCCTCCTCAAGGTAAGTCGTGTGCAACAAAACTTAGCTTGAACATGTTGCTGTCAAAAGATGGTTTAGGAAGAGCCTTTGTGAGAGTGTCCGCTAGTTGATCTGCAACATGTGTTCATCTTGAACCTGTTTATGCTGCGATTACTTTCGAACATAAAGAAATCCACTTCAATGTGTTACACTTGACTTTGGAAGACAAGATTTTCACACAAGTATGTGGCACCAATATTATCACAGTAAATAGTTGGAACTTTTTTTCTTTATTATAGGGTGAGGGGAAGGGGAATGGGGAATGGATTACAAGGTGGAGAATTGAACTTCGACCAACAAGGTCAGTTCAGGTAGCCAACCAACTAAGTACTAAGATTTTGCTAAATAGTTAGAACTTTGTGAAGTTGAGTTGCACTCTGCTAAAAGGTTCTTTACCCATTTCACCAAGTGCACTTGCAACAGCTCGATATTCAGTTTTGTAAGAGGAGCCAGTCATGTGTTTGTTTATTGGTGAAACGACTAACAGGATTATGGCAAAGAAACCAGAAGAGAACAGTTGAGACTATCAATGACATTCCCAGCCTAATCCGCATCATAATACATATAGCACGATTGCTATCACTCATGTTTTCATCATGCCATATGTCATTGGTATAGTAGTCGGTTGGAACAGAATAATGCCTTCTCAACTTCGAAGTACTAACACCTAGAAAATAATTGAAATTGCTCTCGGTTCTCATCGTGCTCCTTGTTGGAGATATGCAAAAGATACAAGTGAGATGGATCTTGTATCCTTAAATAAATACTAGCCCTAAACTGTTATATGGAACATGTCAATTATATGACATATATATGGAAAAGCACTTAACATTTTGCAAATGCATTTTGGCTTTGACCTAACCAAAATAAATAAATATTCTATATACTTAGAGTTACAAATATATTGAATTCTGGTATTGAAATTTTGAGCTTAAATTCATACAAAAATTTGGTAGTTAGTGTCTTATTGGGATTTCCAAGTTATTCATTGAGATTTACTTTGAGCATATTATCATCATTCAGTTTTTGATTTCTTTCTCATTTTTGGGACTTATGGGTTAATATTACCTGTGTTATAAGCATGACTTTCGATGATTTGTTAACTGCTTTGACATTTTCTTTAGTTGATAACCTTCCACATTTGTCGCATGCTGTAATTGGTCTAGCAGGGAAGACACAATTGTAACGGATATTGAACCAAAATAACAATGTTCTAGAAGTCATGGATAATATGGATACTCTTATTATCGGTCATTGAACCCATTTTTATCCTTGTTAAATATGGGTTAGTCGGATATTTTATCCGTTGTTGGTTAACCCCTTTGCAACCTGCCCACATCCAATCTGACATGCCCATTTGCCAACACTACTCCCGTATATGTACTGCTTTTTTTAATGCCGCCCAACCTTTTCACTCTGAGATTTTAGCAAACATGAGGTGGCGATAGTCTTGATATTACAGCTTTTGCATCTCGTTTAGACAGTGCACGAAGTTTGTGGTATTGCATTAAAACTTAATATTGGCTGGTATCTATGCTCCTGAAACTTCAAGTTATGTAGTGGAGGTTCTACTTCTTTCCTCTTCAAGATCCAACAATAACTAAGCTCATCATTTTAATCTTTTTCTGCAGGTGACTAACCTAGTGGGGCAGCTTCTTGGGAACACTCGACCTATGTAACATTTTTCCGTTGTCTACCTCGTGGTGCTTGCATAATCTGTCAGCGAGAATAGGAAGGGAGAAATTGATAATGCTTGTTTTTATTGAGTGGTGACAGCTCGAATACGTTTTACTATATATTTAGAATTCTGTTATTTTCTTCCTCCTTGTTAGGAAAGATGATGATCTGAAGCAATGCCTAATGACTCTATTAATGATTTTTGTGTTACAATAAGTCAATTTCACTGTTATTAACAGCTTTTGGCCAGAATGTTGGAGCATCTTACTTGATGCAGATATCAATGTCTATGGTTTAGTGAGGGAATAACATAAAGATGTGCTTTTGTGCTGGATCACATGGGCTGTTCACACTGATGGGACTAGGGATGGTATTATGTAATGTAATGTAATATGAAATTTGTCAGAGAACAAGAAATACATATGTGGCATATATAATAAAGGAAAGTGTCCAAATTTGTCCTTAATTATGCTCTAACTTTGCCCTCAGATATTAGTTGGAGTCAAATTATACCTGTCAAACGGGCTGGGCTGGCTCGGTTCCTGTGTCGGTGAAGATTTAACTATCCGGTAATCGGACCGGTCCAACCCGGTAGGTCTTGTCACTCTTGAAGAGGTTAACAGGCGGGACCGGTTCAACGACTAGTTCAATTTTTTTTAAATATTCTTGCCCGTTGGCAATGGACCGTTGCATGCTAATTAGCAAGAATAGTCTTTGTTTGGGTTTTTCTTTTCTTTCAAAAATAACACTTTTATTATTTACTAATTTAGTCAATTCTCTTTTTTATTTCTTTACTCATCTCTCAATTCTCAAATCCAATTTCTCAGTTGTCATTCTCATTTTTCAACTAAATCGCCGGACACCACTGTAAGGTAAGCCAATCATTAATTAGTTGAATTAAATTCTTGTTTTAACATTTTGAAATCGTTACCTTTCACTTTATTACATAATAATCGAATAAAAATTCGCTAAGTAAATACGATAATTTAACAATCCATTTTAATAAAATACATCCCAAACACATTTCCAGGACCCGGTGTCAATTTTACATGTACTACAATAGTTGTCCGGAATACAAACTGGACAAGAAATTTAAAATAAAAATAAATAAAATATATCTGAGGGAGACTCTGTCGGCTGCGGGTCGCCTCCGGATGGTGCAACTCGTCTAAATCTCCAAGTCAGTCACATCGTTGTGTCAAGCAGAGCCACTAGCTATGAATGTACCTGTGCAATAAAAATGCACAACAAGTGCAACATGAGTACGAAAATAACGTGTACTCAGTAAGTATCCCGCCTAACCTCGAAGAGGTAGTGGCGAGAGGTCGACTTTGACTCTTGCTAGAGGTCAATTCAATATAATCAATGTATGATATCAAACATGGGTATTAAAATCAAATAACAAATAATGACAGAAAATAACAATTGTTTCCATAAATTATTAAGTTCTTAGTTTTCCGTCATTTTATTTAGCAGTTTACATTTTTTAGGCAATTTAACAGTCCAAGTCACAGATGCCGAGGGTCGAACGGCCCGGACCAACAATAATAAAATGTGCACTGCCGAAGGGTCGAGCAGCACGAACCATAGATGCATCTATTAACCTGCCGTGGCGTACGTCCCACTCCCATGAGAGTAGTGGAAGAAATCACCCCGCTCGTGAAATATAAATTGTGAAGCGGTCGCACACAAACATACACATTTAAACAGTCCACCCCGACTATGTGGAAAAAAAAGCAATTACCCAAGAAATGACAAAGTTCTCTTTTAATGGTTACGAAGTTAGTAAATAAGTCTTTTCTAGAAATTCATTTGTCAAATTCGATAGGATTTAAATCATTTTTAATTTCATCAATAAGGTTACAAGTACGACAAATAAAATATGTTTTTGGGTCCTAAACTACCCAAACAAGCATAATAGTAGCTACGCACGGACTCTCGTCATTTCGTGCGTACGTAGCCCCCACAAATAGTAGCATATATTTAATTAGTTCACCTATGGGGACAATTCCCCCTCACAAGGTTAGAAAGGAGACTTACCTCGCTCCGAAATTCCATAACCGGCTTCCAAGCCCTTCTGATGACTCGAATCTATGAACAACGCTCCAAAACTAGCCAAATAACGGCAAACCAAATGAAAATATACTCTAATACTTGTACCAAGTAAATTTATATAAATTCCCAACTCCGCTCGAAGAATTGACAAAATTGCCCTCGGTCCCACGTGCCCAGATTCCTCAATTTTTCGAAGATAATGATTACCCATGACTTTACTAACTCCAATATAAAATTTACTCTTAATTTCATGCTCAAATTTGTGGTCAAAATTCAAAATTCCAAATTCTAGGTCTTTCTTCAAAAATCCCAAATTCCCACAATTTTCTATGTCTAATCCATGTATAACTCAAGTATTTAACTCAAAAATGGGAAGAAATCACTTACCTAGAGTTGCTTGACGAAAATCTCCTCTTGAAGCTCTCCAAAATCGCCCTCACCAAATGAAAGAATGAAAGAAATGGCCAAAATCCCGTTTAAAATACTTCACTGCCCAACACTGCCCTCATTCGCGAACGCGGCAAGAACCTCGCGTTCGCGAAGCACAATCTGCTCCAACCCCATTTTTCTCCTCTGCGTTCGCGAAGGTCAAATGCCTTGACCCCCCGCGTTCGCATGATCTCCTTCGCGTTCGCATAGGCCAAACGGCCCCCAGCCCCCCAACTCCCCTTTCCTCTATGCGTTCGCGTTCCTCACAACGCGTTTGCGTAGAGAGCCCAGCCAACACCTTCGCGTTCGCGTCCACCACCACGCGTTTGCGAAGGCCAAATCCAGCAGCCTCAATTTTCCTTCTTCGTGATTGCACCCTAAGGACCGCGATCGCGATGCACACCAGATACACCAGAAAACAGCAGCAACAACACAGGGGAAAAAATGGTCCGAACTTACCCCGAAACACACCCGAGGCCCCTGGGACCCCGTCCAATCACACAACTCAGTCCCATAACATCCCCCGGGCTTTCTCGAGGCCTCAAGTCATATCGAACAATGTCGTAACCACGAATCGCACTCCAATTCAAGCTTTATGAACTTTGTGTTGAATCAAGTCACTGCATGGTTTTGAAGAATGAAAAATGACAACACAGTTGAACCAGGTCCATCAGGCCAAACATAGTCAAGCAGGCCAGTTGGCACAAGAAGAGTCCAGGTGCAAGAGATAAACATTATATCTGAATTAAGGGGTTATCTCCTAAGCGAAAAGGTTGCAAATTGATAAGGAGATGGACTTCGCATTCAGGTAGGACAAAATCAAGATAAAGGAAGATCAAGGAAGTTGAGATAAACTCAAACTCTTTCACCAAGGAAGAGTTGCATCAGAACTGAACAACCACATCTCAACTACTGATTCTATAAATTGTTGAAGCATTCCTACTGAAGAAATAGCGCACAAACACAGAAGTGAAACAAGAATTGAAAGCAAAATTACCAAAGCAATTTTGCAAGCAGTTCGTGTGAAGAATCCTTGTGCGACTCAAAAGCTACTTGAACCAGCTCGAAGAACCAGTTCCATCTGTTGTCTTTTGAGTATAGTTGTTTGTAGTAGGTGATTATACATTGTATCTTTCAGCTTAATCTAGAAGCAATTGTAATAGGTACACAGTGTTCAAGTTAGAGTTAACTTGAAGTTTGTCGCAATTAGCTTGAGGCTAGTTTGCCACAAAGGGATTAGAGTTAGTCCTTAGGTTTACAAAAGAGTTTATTTTGTAAATGCTGTTTGGCTCATTGAAATAGTGAAGAGTTTGGGAAAATCCTACTGGGAAGTAGGTCGTGTTTTTTTCACCTTTTGAGCCAGGTGTTTTCCACGTAAAATTGATGTGTTCTTTTATTTCTGCAATTACTTTTCCGCAATCTGTAGAAGTTGGAACACCTAGAAGAACCTGGTTCTTCTATAGAGAGTGCACTCGAAAGTTGGACACCACACAAATCACCCCCTCTTGTGTGGTATTGACGTATAAAACATCAATTGGTATCAGAGCGGGTTATCCTTGAAAAGGCTAACACCACGGAAAAGATCAAAATGAGTGCACCACCTGGAAACTGGGAGGGACAATCAACTGCAAGGCCACCACTATTCAATGGCCAGTATTACTCCTGGTGGAAGAATAGGATAAATGATCACTTGATTGGAGAAGACAATGAACTCTGGGACATAGTCACTGATGATCCTTTAGCCACTATGAAGAAGACTGCTGAAGGAGTTGATGTGCCAAAAACTAGAGCTGACTGCACTGCTGAGGACTTGAAGAAATGGGAGAAAAATGCTAAAGCCAAAAAGTGGCGAGTTTGTGGACTAGGTCCAGACGAGTATAGTAGGATTCAAAGCTGCACCACTGCCAAAGAAATTTGAGATACTTTGCAAGTAGCCCACGAAGGAACACCTCAAGTGAAAAGATCAAGAGGTACTCTACTATACTCTCAGTATGAAAACTTCACCATGAAATAAGGAGAGACAATCCAAGAGATGTACACGAGGTTCACAACTCTGACAAATGAACTCAAGTCTCTTGGAAGAGTCATTATTGAAGAGGACAGGGTGGAGAAGATCCTGACAAGGGTTTTACCAATTTCCTGGGAAAGCAAAATCACTGCTATCCAGGAATCCAAAAATATGGCAACCCTCAGACTGGACGAGCTAATTGGAAACCTCATCGCCTACGAACTTAGAAGGAAGACAATGAAAATGGATTCTCCTAAGAAGGAAAGAAGTCTATCCATGAGAATCACTGAGGGAGAAGATCTGGAGGAAGACGAGATGTCCATGATCACCAAGGAATTCAGAAACTTTCTCATTAGGAAAAAAGGCATCTTAAGAGGTGGAAATTACAACAAAGCAAAAGCTCCAGAAAGGCCAACCAACGAGGTATGTTACAAATGTAGAAAGACTGACCACCATATCAAGAACTGTTGTCAATGGGAAGTGGAATGGAAAAGGGAGAGATTCGAACGAAGGAACAGGAAGAAGGAACTGGTCCAACCCAAGAAAACCACAACAAAAGCTATGGTTGTTGCTTGGGGGGAAAGTTCAGATGAAGAATCAGAAGATGGTGAGAATGAAGAACATGCGCTCATGGAAATTGGCGAATCTGATGAGGAACCATATGAAGAACCAGATGTAAATATATCCCATCTCAAAAACAAGATAAAGTTCCTATCTAAAGAAAAACTCTCTGAGTTGCTACTTGATTTCATGGATGATTCCGAAGAAACAAACAAAGAGAAAGAACAACTCTCTAAAGAATGTATAATGTTAAAAGCAAAGTGCAAGAACCTGGAAATCAGAGTAAGTGAATCTGAAAAAGAAAACACTGCCTTGAAGAACCAGGTTCATCCACTTGAAATTGAGATCCTAGAGCTAAAATTTGAAAATATAAAATTGAAGCTAGGAACTAGTAAAAAGACTGTTGATCATTCTTGTAAATGGACACTAAGGATGAACAGATAAGGACACTTAAAGAAGAACTTGGTAAAGTCAAACATGAATTAGATCGAACTTGTAAATGGAATAAATTCTCTGATGCCTTGACATGGCTTCAAGAAAATCATAGTAGCAACCGGAGAGGACTTGGCTTTGGGAGTCAAATGCCCAAATGGGATCCCAAAAGCAAGTATCTCACTCTTCCTGAGAATAAAATCTGCACCCACTGTGGTAAGACTTGCCACTACAAAATTGAGTGTACTGCAAAAGAACATGCCAGTCGAAGAAATGAAAGTTTTGTACGAAAGAAAAGCTGGTTACCAAATTGGGCCAGAAAAAGCTTGATTCATCCTTTCTCTCATAGAAAAGGACCCAAATTGGTTTGGGTCCCTAAGACTATCCCCTGATTTCTTTTTGTAGGTTCAAGTGAGAGGAAGCAACCAAATTTGGTACTTGGATAGTGGCTGCTCAAAGCATATGACAGGGAACAAGGAACAATTCCTTTCACTTGAAAACCTCAAAGGAGGAAATGTCTCCCTTTGGAAATGGAAAGAAAGGTGAAATTATTGGGGTCGGTAAGGTAGGTAAGGATGATACACGTTCCGTTGAGAATGTGTACTTAATAGATGGCTTGAAATATAGCCTGATCAGTGTGTCACAACTGTGTGACAGAGGTAACCTGGTTGCATTCACTTCCACAAAATGTTTTGTGATTAACTTACGATTAACTTACTTACTGACAAGATCGTTTTGCAGGGAAAAAGAGTGAATAACATTTATGTCATAGACCTTTCCACATTATCAGAAAATGAAGTCACTTGCTTAAGCGTGTTGGACAGTGATCCCCTCCTTTGGCACAAAAGACTTGGCCATGCCAGTCTGAATTAGCTTAACAAACTAGTCTCCAAGGACTTAGTGGTAGGGCTTCCTAACATTAAGTTCAAGGAAGACAAAGTTTGTGAGGCATGTGCAAGGGGGAAGCAAGTAAGATCCTCGTTCAAAAGCAAGAAAATGGTCAGTACCACCAGGACGTTAGAACTAGTTCATATGGATCTATGTGGTCCTATGAGAACTCTGAGCAGAGGTGGTAAGAAATATGTAATGGTGCTAGTTGTTGCTACTCAAGGTTCACGTGGAACTTGTTTCTGACATCTAAAGATGAAGCGTTTGATATGTTCACCTCATTTGTTAGGAAAACTCAAAAACAGTTAGAAAATCAACTAGCATCAATAAGATTTGATCATGGTATTGAATTTGAGAATGCAAAGTTTGCTGAATTCTGGGATGAACATGGCATAAATAACAACTTTTCTGCCCCTAGAACCCCACAACAAAATGGGATTGTTGAAAGAAAGAACAGAACTCTTAAAGATATGGCTAGAACCATGCTTCGTCCTAGCAAACTACCCCACGGCTTCTGGGCAGAAGCAATAAACACTGCATGCTACATAATAAATAGATGCATGACCAGACCACTGGTAGAGAAAACTCCTTATGAATTACTTAAAGGAAGAAAGCCCAACATATCCCACCTTAGGGCTTTTGGATGCAAGTGCTTTGTGCACAACAATGGCAAAGATTCCCTAGGTAAATTCGATCCCAGAAGTGATGAGGGAGTATTCTTGGGATATTCATCACATAGCAAAGCTTATAAAGTATATAATAAAAGAACTATGTGTGTAGAAGAGAGTGTGCATGTTGTTTTTGATGAAACTAACACTCTTTCTGAGAGACAGGAACCAGAAGATGAGGAGCTTGGACTGGTCAGAAGCAATGAACAAGTTGGAGCAAATATGGAAGATGGAACAGGTGATGGACCAGGCCCAACTACCCCAAGCAACATGACAGGGGGAACTCAACAACAGATCACTCTTGATCTTGGCTCTGATCTTGTTCCACAACAACAAGACACCATGGGATCATCTAGCCGTGAACAATTGGTGCTCAAACCATACATATACCAAAGCTCTCACCCCTTGAGAACATCATAACAGATCTGACATCCGGAATCAAAACAAGATCCTCTTTGAAAAATCCGTGTGCGTTTGATGCCTTTCTATCCTTGATCAAACCAAAGAATATTGCTGAAGCCTTACATGATGCTGGCTGGGTAAATTCCATGCAAGAAGAGCTAAATCAATTTGAAAGAAGTCAAGTATGGCACTTGGTACCCATACCACTAGACATATCAATGATTGGCACAAAATGGGTCTTCAGAAATAAACTCGATGAAGATGGAACTGTTACAAGAAACAAGGCTATACTGGTTGTCCAAGGATATAGTCAAGAAGAAGGAATTGACTATGATGATTCCTTTGCTCCTGTGGCAAGACTGGAGGCAATCAGACTTCTTATAGCATTTGCTGCTCACATGGAATTCACTCTCCACCAGATGGATGTAAAGAGTGCTTTCCTCAACAGCTACCTAAAGGAAGAAGTATTTGTCAAACAACCTCCTAGATTTGAAAGCAAAGAGACACCTGACCATGTGTATAAACTTGACAAGGCCTTGTATGGACTCAAACAAGCACCAAGAGCATGGTACGAGCGACTATCTAAATTCCTGCTAGAACATGGATACAAACGAGGTAAAATTGACAGCACTTTGTTCTTAAAGGAAAAAGGTAAGGATATCCTGATTTTGCAAATATATGTAGATGATATCATTTTTGGAGCAACCTCAGAAAAATTGAGTAAGGAATTTGCCAAGCTTATGGGGAGTGAGTTTGAGATGAGCATGATGGGTGAGCTAAACTTCTTTTTAGGTTTGCAAATTAAGCAAAACTCAAATGGAACAATGATCCATCAACAAAAATATATGAAAGAATTGCTCAAAAGATTTAAAATGGAAGACTCAAAAGAAATAGACACTCCCATAGCCGCAACTACAAAATTAGATGTGGATGAACCTGGTTCATCCGTTGATCAAAAACTGTACAGAGGGATGATTGGGTCTTTATTATATCTCATTGCCAGCAGACCTGACATTATGTTCAGTGTAGGGATGTGTGCTAGATTTCAAGCAAATCTTAAGGAGTCCTATCTAACTACAGTGAAGAGAATTCTGAGATATTTGAAAGGCACCACTGATTTATGCCTTTGGTATCCTAAAGGTAGCAATTTCGACCTTGTAGGATATGCTGATGCAGATTACGCAAGTTTTCTGGTTGACATGAAAAGTACTTTAGGCATGGATCACTTTTTGGGATCTTGCCTTGTGTCTTGGGCCACCAAGAAACAAAACTCAGTAGCCTTGTCTACTACTGAGGCTGAATATGTGGCTGCAGCCTCTTGCTGTGCTCAGTTGCTATGGATCAAGAAACAACTCATGGATTTTGGTATAGAGGTTGGATGTATTCCTATCTTCTGTGACAACACTAGTGCAATTAGTATGACGAAGAACCCGGTTCATCATAAACCAAGCAAATAGATGTCAGACACCACTTCCTAAGAGATAACTATGAAAAAGGAATGATCTCAATCGAATTCTGTGCTACTGACAAACAATTGCAGATATCTTTACTAAAGCACTAAGTATGGAGCATTTTGGGAGAAACAAGTTAGAATTAGGGATGATTAAGTTCACCTAATTGAAAAAAATAAATTTTAAAATGAATTTCTTTTTGGCTAGAAACACTTAAATAGGCAACTAACCAGATTAATCATTGCTCAGTATCATGTCTTTAATGCCATACTCTCTTGCCATGTGTTAATATGATTCTTTGGTTACTAATGATGTTTTTCTATCTTTGTAAATTGAGGCCAACTAAAGACTCTAACACGATGAACCTGGTTCATCGTTTCTGGTTCATCTGACTGACAAGGTATGTTCTCATCACTATACACTTATTGAAATAATTATAGTCACACATGAACATGACTCTATCTATTTTTGGTTCATTTCAAATTATCAGTACTTATCCCAAAATGAACCCGTTCCAAAGAGTCCTATCAAATCTTAATCAACCTAGATTTAGGGAGTCATAACCGTCTAATCTACTGACACTCCTGCAACGATTAGACTCCCACTTGACCAAGAATTAACCCCGTTGTGCATTTAATAACCACACCTTTAAATAACCATCATTACCTCTCTTCTTCAAAAGTATAACCGTCGAACCAAGTTCATCATTCCTCCCAACCAAAGTGATCAATACTTTTCTCTCTCCAAATCTTCATAACAATGTCTTCCACACCACCCCCTGCTACATCTTCATCAGCCACCCATGAGTGCGATGTCGGTCTTGAAGACACTGGCTCTAATTATCCATCAATACACAGCTCTCCCTCACAATCTCCAACCAGGTCTTCAACCCCTCAAAACACCCCAGTTCTAGAACCCATTCCTGAACCCACTCCTTCACCCCAAACAGTTCCAGTCGTTACACCTAGCCCTACTCCAGCCCCCAGAAAATGTAGAGTGAAAATGTTAGCCAGAAAAATAGTTGCATCTGGTCCTCTTGCCAGGAAATTGAATGAAAAAATTCAAGCCAGTCAGGACCAAGATTTTGAAAATTCAAGCGAGTCCTTTAAAATCTGCAAATGAGGAAGAAGCAACAGGTTCATCTGATACTGAGAAGGCAAATCCTGAGGTTAGGTCTGAACCTGAAATGGCTGAAAACAAGTTTATTTTGACTGGGTATGTAGTGGATGTAGAGGTACCTGATAGGCGAAGGAAAATTGGGAAAAGGACAAAAATTAAGAGAGAGAGAGGGAGAAGGGAGTTCTGAAAGGGGAACTGGGAAGGAAGGTGCCACTCTAGCAATCTGTGGCCTTGCTCCTGTGGTTGTTGAGGAAGGAGTCAAGGATTTAGGGGGAAACAATTCTGGGGAGGCAGCAACAGGATTGGAAGGTCTACAACATGCAGTAGATGAACCTGGTTCATCTATTGAAGAGACTTTGGCAGACTTGATGAGAAAGTTGGGGGAAACCTACAAACCCAAGAAAAAGAGAACCCCCAAATCCAAGAAAGCTGATACACCAGTTACAACCAAGAAGAGAAAGGCCTCGTCAACTGCTGATGCTTCTGCCCCTAAGAGTCGTGCTACTAGAAGCACTGTTAGGCAAAGTGAAGAAGAAATGGAGAAAGCTCTGAGAGAGAGCAATAAGAAGAAAGTTATCAAGGGAAAGGCTAAAGTTGGGGAGCCTGTTGAGGCAGTTCTGGTTGATGATGATGAGATGGACCTGGTCCATCAGGAGGAACAACCAGCACAGGTTGAGGTTGAGACATCAAAGCCTAAGAAATCCAAGACTTTTTCCAAGAAGTCAGCATCTGTGTCTGCTACACCCTCAACAATTGCCAAGAGGACTAGGTCTACATCAAAGAAAGCGAAGATCATTGATGATGCTGAATGGAGTGGTGAGGAAGAAGAAGTGTCTGGTGAGGAGACTGACAAACTCACAATGTTTGGGAAGCGTACTATTTTGAAAGGGAAGCTGTTTCGAGACCTTGAGGAGTCAGGGATGATTTTCTTGGTAGATACCTTGGATGTGCAAGGGTGGAAGGACATGGTCCTTCATCTTGATGGCGGGCTGGCTAGAAATGAGCTGGTAAAGTTTATGGCCAACACAGAAATTAAAGATGTAAGGGTATCTACTAAGGTTCAGGGAGTTGAGATTTTGTTTGATGCAAAGGAATTGGGGGACATACTGCATATCCCTTTCGAGGGGTATGATGACTACGCAAGGCAAATGTGGCCTAGTTTGGATGGTTTGAATTCAACCCTACAAATCACAAAGCTTTTCAGTGAGAATGAGCAAGAGCTGGAGTCTAGGGCAGTGTTTAAGAGTGAGATGAGGACACAACACAAACTGTTCTTTGAGTTTGTCATCAAGTGTTTACTACCCAGGCAAGAGCGCATGCATATTGCAAGTTACATGCATCTTACTCTCATGGAATGTCTGTACCGGGGTCGGCATATTAATTGGACATCCTTCATCATTCAACACTTGGACATGGTTGTGAATGGATCCAAGGTACATGCTATTCCGTATGGTTTTATCTTAACTATTGTGCTTGCTCACTTCAAGTGGCTAGTGAAGAAGGCTGAAATGGTGACTGCTAAGGACGACTTTGGGAAGAACACGCTACTGACATGTGACTACATTGTGAACATTCCTGAGAATGAACCTGGTTCATCTAGGAAGATGCCTGTTAATAGCAAGGTCAGGATGCTTGTGCATGAAGGTGAGGTCAAGGATGTTGAGATCCTTCGATTGAAAACTCGCCTTACAAAGGTTGAAGCTGAGCGGGATGCTCTCAAAGCAGAATTAGCTAAGGAAAAGGAGAAGAATGAGGGTGTGATGCAATAAATGCTCTCCCTTCTTCAAGCCAAGAACACAACCCCTGCCCCTTCCCAGCCTTAGGTGTCCAGTGCCTCCAAATCCCCCTCTATGACCTAGTTTGGGATTGTTTGATTCTGTTCTGTTTTTATGTTTTTTTGCTCGTGGTTGTGGCTGTTTTTATTTCCTTTTGTGTTTGGTGCCTGATCAATTATCCAATCAATGAATTTTGCTATTCTGTTATTGACGTTTTCTCAATTTCTTAAATAGCTTACATTTCTTGGTTTCTTTTGATGATTAATTCATGCTTTGCACCTGCAGTTGCCTCAATGGCCATGAGTAATTATTTATATTCTGGTAAGTTCATCATTTTGCAACTTTTTGATGATGCCAAAAGGGGGAAGATATGTGCTTTTCAAAATTTGTGATGTTTATAACCTAATGAACCTGGTCTCTCCATGATAAATGCTTAATGCTATAAAAAATATCTATGTTGGATTGAAGTATTTACAGGGTTAAGCACAGAGTTTTTCATCATCAAAAAGGGGGAATTTGTTGAATCAAGTCACTGCATGGTTTTGAAGAATGACAAATGGCAACACAGTTGAACCAGGTCCATCAGGCCAAACATAGTCAAGCAGACCAGTTGGCACGAGAAGAGTCCAGGTGCAGGAGATAAACATTATCTCTGAATTAAGGGGTTATCTCCTAAGCGAAAAGGTTGCAAATTGATAAGGATATGGACTTCGCATTCAGGTAGGACAGAATCAAGATAAAGGAAGCTCAAGGAAGTTGAGATAAACTTAAACTCTTCCACCAAGGAAGAGTTGCATCAGAACTGAACAACAACATCTCAACTACTGATTCTATAAATTGTTGAAGCATTCCTACTGAAGAAATAGCGCACAAACATAGAAGTGAAACAAGAATTGAAAGCAAAATTACCAAAGTAATTTTGCAAGCATTTCGTGTAAAGAATCCTTGTGCGACTCAAAAACTACTTGAACCAGCTCAAAGAACCAGTTCCATCTGTTTTCTTTTGAGTATAGTTGTTTGTAGTAGGTGATTATACATTGTATCTTTCAGCTTAATCTAGAAGCAATTGTAATAGGTACACAGTGTTCAAGTTAGAGTTAACTTGAAGTTTGTCGCAATTAGCTTGAGGCTAGTTTGCCACAAAGGGATTAAAGTTAGTCCTTAGGTTTACAAAAGAGTTTATTTTGTAAATGCTGTTTGGCTCATTGAAATAGTGAAGAGTTTGGGAAAATCCTACTGGGAAGTAGGTCGTGTTTTTTTCACCTTTTGAGCCAGGTGTTTTCCACGTAAAATTGCTGTGTTCTTTTATTTCTGCAATTACTTTTCCGCAATCTGTAGAAGTTGGAACACCTAGAAGAACCTGGTTCTTCTATAGAGACTGCACTCGAAAGTTGGACACCACACAAATCACCCCCTCTTGTGTGGTATTGACGTATAAAACATCAATTTGAAATTTCAAACTTCTACATTCGATGCCGAAACCTACCAAATCATGTCCGATTGACCCCAAATTTTGCACACAAGTCACATTCAACATTACAGACCTGTTCCAACTTTCGAAATCGCATTCCGGCCCCGATATCAAAATTTCCTCTTCCGGTCGGATTTCTCAAAAACCTTCAAATTTCTATCTTCAGCCAAATGACTTCAAAATAACCTACGGACATCCGAATTCACTTCCGATCGCGCTCCCAACTCTAGAATTACCATACGGAGCTATTCCCGGACTCGAAACCCCAAACTGATATCAATATCCCTGAAATGCACTTCAACCCAGACTTATGAAATTTCTTCTAAAATGCTAACTTCCACAATATACGCCGAAACGCTCCAGGGTTATCTTAAACCCGATCCAAACATACACCCAAGTCCGAAATCATCATACAAACCTGCTGGAACCTTCAAATCTTGATTCGGAGGTCATTTACTCAAAAATCCAATCTTAGTCAATTCTTCCAACTTTAAGGCTTCAGAAATGAGAGTTTTCTTTCCAAATTGACTCCGAACTTCCCGAAATTCCACTCCGGCCACGCCTACGAGTCATAATACTTGAAAAGAAGCTGCTCATGGCCTCAACTTGCCAAACGATGAGCTAGATCTCAAAACGACCGGTTGGGTCGTTACATTCTCTCCCACTTAAACATACGTTCGTCCTCGAACGTGCTAAGAACTACTCTAGAGTTAGATGAAATCACTGTTTAACACCTCGTGCACCTGACCGTGCTACCACAACCCAGTTGGGTACGCTTGCTCGAACAATTCTGAAGATATCCTTTTTTATCTAGGCAAATGGGCCTTAGAACCAGGTTTTTCAACATCTGAAATCCTCTGCCAGGTCTGTTTCCAATATATGAACACTGTATAAACTACCATATGATGTACCAGAACATGACTGCATACCTTGCTGAATTAGCACCATGCACCGCATAATTCATCACCTAACCACAATGACATTCCCTGAACCTTAATAGCCAAAATTTCACGAATCTGATGCTCCTAATGTACCTCAGGACACATATATATAAGTCTTTCTATAATGCTTATGATATCACCACAATAGAGGAGATATGTTGAAATTCCTAACCAGCTGCAGAGTTAACCAAACATTGAATCTTTCCTCTTGACTAAAATCATTATCTCATTACGAACCAAATAATGGTACTTGTCCTGTAATACACTTCACATAATCTTACCGCACCGATCCCTGATCCATAAATATCGTCTCACCCAGTATGAACTGCTCAGACAACAAATCACCTCAGACATGACCAACAGTCTCACAGGATGCCAGAATGCGCCAATAGGCCTCAACTCAAACATGATACATAAAGAAATGGCTCAGGAAGGGACTACTTGACTCACGCAACTAATATGAATTTTCCTCAGAAAATAGGAAGTAAAACACAAGAAAATAATTATAGGGAACCGTACTCAACATCACACTGTTGCGGCGTGCAACCCGATCCAAATAACATACCCGTGGCGGCGTGCCACCCTCTCCCATCATAAAATTTACATAAGGATATACACACCGAGCTGAATTGCTCACTACCACAAAATATCGAATATCGGTCACAAACACATTAAGTGCTTAATACCATCTTGGGGAGACTGATAGATCCATATGATACAACACTCAAGCACAACTGAGGTGCGATACATAATCTGAATCTCAAGAGCTATTCTGCTCACATAACGCCATCACTACGCTGAATCTTAGCACATAAGAAATTATCAAGCCGTTTCATAACTCACACGTCACAATCATAATATTACATAAATTGGGCGAAGACGGAACAACATCTGATATTCCAACACCCCTCCTTGAGAAGCGTCATACTGAGATGAACACACCTGACTCACGTGGAGCCCACAACCATATTTGAATCCATTCACAACCCTCAAGCCGATTCTGCTCGCACTGTACTAAACTAATAGCCTTACCCGGGTCCATAATAACCCACTTCTTCTCATAACACGCAAGAACAACCATCATAGCCGGGACAAACACCCCACAATCCACAACAAATGAGCTGAACGCATTCCAGGCATAAATTCTCAATTAAGCAATATTACACTTCCTTATAGTCATTCTAAATGTTCAATCCATAAAGTGACTACATGTCACACTCATACGATCTTCCCGTGGTCATGCTCCCACGTCCTTCCACACAAGGTAACAAGTCTGCACATCCATACCACCGACCACACTAATGCTATAAAACAAACCAGGAACCCATAACCAGGGTGCAAGCCTCTTTCACCAAACACTGATCTCCACTAAAAACAACACCGACTTACTCTAAACATTCAAATCCCTTTTTCTTGCTCATCCGAGCTCATGATACCCTTGTCAACACCGAACCGCAACCTCGATCCTTACTTCCAGTTACATACTACTTACCGCACCTAACATGCCTATATGAGATAGCGCAAGAATTCTATCATAACTCCTGAACCATTAATAGGGTGAACAATTAATCATATAGAAACCTTTTTCGTACCTCAATTCAAGAGAACCATAACAACACACGAGTGAGTTCTCACAATCACAAAACAAGCAAATCCTCAGGGAATAGTCTATACCCCCATGATCCTTCCGGGACCCGCCTACACTTGACAAGACATAATACTTGAATGCTTCCAATTAAATCTATTACGGCAGCCGATAAGCCTCGCACACACCGGCACAAACCACATGCATAACTTAATCACACTGAAGGAACTGATCACTACAGTACATGTGCCATTTAAACCATGGCTAACCAGTCTATCTTCTTTTAATTGTCCTTAATTGCCTTAGAAATAACAGTAACTCCATTCAACACATAATGAACTCTATCACACCTCCTTTTCACCCCCGGTGAGGGTAATAAGGGAGTTTTTCCAATTAAAGTGACAATAATCGAAATGGGATTATTTATTTAATCAGAGTCTCCACTTAGGATAATTTATAGTGTCCCAAGTCACCGGTTTATTTTAAATCCCAAATCGAGGAAGTTTTGACTCTGTTTATATTGTCTGCGAACCAGAAATCCGGGTAAGGAATTCTGTTAACCCGGAGAAGGTGTTAGGCACTCCCGAATTCCGTGGTTCTAGCACGGTCGCTTAGTGATTCATACTTGGCTTAAATTATCTAATTACTCATTTTTAGGACCTATGTGTATTTTACCTTTTACCGCTTTTAAGAAATTATCGTGAGATGAGTCACGCGTACGTGTACTCATTTTAATTAATGCGCTAAAAATCATGTCACGCGTATGTGTACACAATTAATAGCCCTTGATATTAAAATTATTTGGCCAAAGTCATGCGAACGTGTACCTTGGTTTATTTTGGAAAAATCATAATTATATCACACGAACGTGTACACAATCACGACGATCGATTAAGTCGTGCCTAAAGTATTTCCTACAAATATTCATTTTTAAATCGTACTCGTGTCACGCGAACGTGTACACAATTAATAACGCTTATTATTATTAAGATTATCTCGCACACTAAATATCTAAAGCCCAAATTTCAAATCTAATGGACAACTCGTGTTCTTTCCATGCTAGCCAAGAGAAATACAAGGCCTAATTAAATCTTAACAGCTGGTCCAATATTTATACTAACACAAAAATAAAAATAGGTCCTAAACAATAAGTAGCATAGCATAAAGAAAATAACGAAATAATATAACGTAGAAGTCTACTGTCAAGTAGTTTACAGATAGAAACCATTTCAATATTCTGTGTCAAATCTCAACATATATTTAAACATATTTAAGGAGTAGGGAAGAAATGGACCTTTATATAGATGAATTTAAGTTAAAATTACAGCAACCGGAGATTATAGAAACCGGAAAATCTGCTAATGACCACGGACGGAACCAGCGATTCGAAACCTCAACGGAAATGTGATTCTGCCCGGAAACCTTAACCCAATACCTTCGACAACCTCAAAACTCACCAGAAAATCCGTAATGATTCGGAAGGTTGAGCACTCCTCCTCACCACAAAAATGGTGAAACATTAATGGAGTTCCGACCAGGTATGTCACCCTCACGCAGCAGTAACAGGGAAACGCGGAGGTGACGGAGAAGGAGCAACAGTGTAGTCCGGCGGCAAAGCTGTGAGGTCCGGCGGCTATTGCTAGGCGGATATTGGGAGGTTGCAAAGATGAAAATGAGGAGGGTGGTTTCGCTGGTGGAGGGTGAAGGAGGAGGTAAGGTGGAGAGGGACGGGGAGTTGGAGATGAAGTAGGCAGCGTCTTCGCCAGCGAGAGTATGATCAGGGAAAGGGAAGCTGCTGATGAGTTCTAGGGTTTTCATGTTAGGGTCCTCTCTTCGCTGCTGTAGATTGAAGAAGGTTGGTATATCATGTGTATCTTAGGTTAGAGAAAATGAAGAAGGGTAGGATTTTTAGGGTAGTGGGTATGGGCTAAGGCTATTTGGGCCAGGGGGTTAATGGGTTAGGTCCGAATTGGGCTAAAAAATATAATATATTTATAAAATATAGGAATCACTCTTAATTAATTAACCTATACTATTAAAATAAAATTAGATATTGAAAGCGAAACTATTTTTGTATTTTTTCTAATTTTTTGTGATAAAATTAAGTAAAAGAGTTAAAACTAGTTAAAATAACGATATTAGGCCTAAACTAAATATTTAAACGCTAAAAAGTATAATATCTCGGGGAGGGTAAAAAATTACGCGTCTACAGCTGCCCCTCTTTGACTGGAAACACGAAGTGTTTTCAAACAAAGAACGATAAGACAAGTTTTTTGACCCGACCCTTATTTAAAGAGACCTAAAACTAAAGAAAGAAGAATGTGACCGAGCCCTGGTATCTGAGCTGCCTACATATCCTTGGCTATAAAGGAATCAGGCCACATGTAGTTCAGAGGTAGGAAGAGTGATGGAGTATACCGAGGTGGAGAGCCGATTGAGGTTCCGTTCTGTCGAGGTTTCGGTCTTTGGCCATGTTATTACATCAAAATCAAAAATGAAAAAGACTAGATAAATCTATCAACTATGAGTTACAAGGTTCCTATCTATAAGTCTTATGAAGCTTGATCTTGAGTCTTGAATGATCTTCATGCAGACTTTAGATTTGAACCTTTACACTTGCTAGCTGCAGGTGATGATTTATTCTTCCATGGCTTCTTCGGAGCAAAACGGGACATGCAAAGCTTGTGACTCAGTCATGTCTGGAGCAATCCACATCTTCTCTCCGCTTCTGCACTTGGATACTTCTTTTTTTGTTTTTGTTTTCTTCTTTTATTCTTAATTGAGTTCTACTTCTGTAGGTCATCTATTGTCGACTCGCATTCTTGCCGCGAGCTTCTGCTACTTCTAACTAGAATTGAATTCTGAAATGGGTTCCCTTGTTTTCCAGGTGGGTTCCTGATTACCGAGACTTGGACTGCATTCCCTTGTTCTCCAGGTGGGCGCCTGATTGCCACAACTCGAACTGTATTCCCTTGTTCTCCAGGTGGGCACCTGATTGCGAAAAACATGAACTGTATTCCCTTATTCTCCAGGTGGGCGCCTGATTTCCGCAACTTGAAACTGTATTCCCTTATTCTCCAAGTGGGAGCCTGATTTCCACAACTTGAACTTGTATTCCCTTGTTCTCCAGGTGGGCGCCTGATTGCCAAAACTCGAACTGTATTCCCTTGTTCTCCAGGTGGGCGACTGATTGCCAAAACTTGAATTGTATTCCCTTGTTCTCCAGGTGGGCGCCTGATTGCCGAAAATTTGAACTGTATTCCCTTGTTCTTCAGGTGGGTGCCTAATTACCAAAACTTGAATTGTATTCCCCTTTTCTCCAAGTGGGCGCCTGATTGCCGAAACTTGGATTGTATTCCCTTGTTCTCCAGGTGGGCGCCTGATTTCCACACCTTGAAACTGTATTCCCTTGTTCTACAGGTGGGCGCCTGATTTCCACACCTTGAAACTGTATTCCCTTGTTCTCCAGGTGGGTGCCTGATTACAACAAACAGACAAACAAAGAAACTTTATGCCCCAGTTTGGTATCTGGGCACACCTGTGAATGTTAATCGAATCATGTTACCCAAAATATCTAAGAATTTAAACTAAATCCCATTATCCAGGAGGGTCCTGAAAATTTGAAATTGAATCTCATCTTAAGAATGAAAACTTTAAAGCCAACTATATATCCTCAAAATAGAGCTTATGCTAGATCTTGTTACTCATGGATGTTTTGAATTTTAACTAAGTCCCATTGTCCAGGAGGGTCTTGAGAACTTCAAATTAAATCTCATTATCCAGGCAGGTCCTGAGAACTTGAAAACTAAATCCCATTATCCAAGAGGGTCCTGAGAGCTTAAAATTAATCCTTGAAATTTTGAAATCAAATCCCATTATCCAGGAGGGTCCTGAGAACTTAGAATGTACTTACCTGAGCCAGGCTCTCTTCCTGGAGGATCTTTGTAGAAAGAACAAAATTCCTTTCCCCTGAATCATGCTTTCCTCATGGAGGGTCCCTGCAGATCTGAAAAATTTTCTGGCCCCTGTTTCAATCAAAGAAAACTTTATCAATTTGAAAAATGTGGTGGTTAGTTTGTGGCATTCTTGCTGAGGATGGCCTTCCCACTACCGCGCTTTGTTCTAACTGGCTGCTTTGAACTTGGCCAAGAATTTGTTTGATTTTCTGGCTGAATTTCAACAATATGACCTTGAAAGACCCGAATGACCTTTGCTCAAACCGTTGTTTTACATTTTTGTCCTTCCCATTTGAACCTCTGCATCTTCCACAACATTCACAAACCACTCGACCACTTGAATTTTCACTAACACCTTATTTCCATTTTTTGCATTGTGCTATTTCTGGTATGCTTTGGCCGCACTTTGCTTCGTGCAATTTCGGAAGCTGGTAGTAAGCTTTGGAATCCTTCTTTTACTTGCTTAAACACTGCTGACATTGGTAAAGCCTTAAAGAAAATAATCCCAAAAGAAATGAAATGCAATGACTTGGAGAATTAGGAATAAAGAAGAAAATTCGAAACAGGATGACTATTTGTGGGAGAAAAAGGAAAAGAGACTTATCTGGGTGAGGCAACTGGCACCAATGATCATGACATGCATTTCGGATTAATCAGCCCAACCTGTTCAACCAATCAACTTTCAGTTGTCATATCTCATGCCCGGGACCTCCATAACCCAATCTCTTCGCCAAGTCGCTGACCTTGTTCGGTTTGCGGTGCCCTGAAGGGTTTTCACCAACAGACCTTTCTCATTTGTTCGTCTCTCAACTCACTGTCTCCCTACGGTGCCCGTGAAGGTTTTCACCGATAAGACTCTCTCATTTTAATTTCTCTCAGCTTACCATCGCCTTACGGTGCCCCTGAGGGTTTTCACCAATAAGACTCTCTCATTTATTTGTTTTCCTTTGTATGGCACAGAGTGTTTCCCCTGGTGTGAATCATATCTCTGCCTCGCTTGACTTGGTACTCTCAAACATTGGTCGGAAGGTCTTTCTTTGGACCGTAATGCAGGCTTTTGGATGAGGTTAGAAAGAAAGGATAAAGGCTCAAAACAAATTGAGTGGGTTAGCAATTACAACTTTTGGAATCAGCTCTTTTATATAGCCACAACTTCTGCCCCAGTTTCTTTGCCTGGGGGCTTTTTGCATTTTTATTTGGACGAGACCGAACCGTGAGGCTGCCTACGTATCCTTAAAAGGAATCAGGTCGAACGTAGTTCATGTATAAGAGTTGATTTGTTGTTGTTACTTTCCTCTTTTTCTCTTCTTTCTCTTTTTTTTTTCTTCTTCTTCTTTCTTTTTTCACTCTTTTTCATTCTTTTCTTTCTCTTTTCCTCTTTTCCTTGTTTATTTACCTTTTGCGTCCATGTTTTTGAACTTTGCTACTGATTCCAAAAGAGGGGTATGAAATAAAATATATATGTCTCAAAGGGGTAACAAAGGGTAAAGTGTTTAGATAGCAGAATAAAATGCCTTCGTCATTCCAATCTTCAAAACATGCCAAGTACAAACAAACACAATTTAAACCAAAGAAATCAGACATAATATCTTTTGACTGCATCAGAATTGATAGCCATATCTACACATTTGCCTTCTATATCTGTTAAATACAAAGTACCATTGGACAACACTCTCGTTACGATGAACGACCCTTGCCAATTTGGGGCGAACTTGCCTTTTGCTTCAGCCTGATGTGGAAGAATGCATTTCAACACTGACTGATCTACCACAAACTGTTTGAGAGACACTCCCTTGTTGTATGCTCTCATCAACCTCTTGATTTCCCAGACTAATCGCCTCAGTTTCACTCAATTAAAGCTCCAGGTTATCTTAGAATGCGTGAACCTTTACTTGTTTCCTCAAATGCATCCTTATCACATTTAAAACCATGTTTCATTATTCCATGATTAGATTGGCTTTCAAGATCTGGCTAAAAACTCCGCACCCATGTCATGTCATTAGAACTGTCCTGAAGAGAACTATATACAAGAAAAGAACTAAACAGAGATTGCAAATAACAAAAACAAAATTTCATTTGACCAAAGGATGGCAGGGTTGAACAATACCGAAACAAACCTAGATGACAGACTCAGAGACACAAACTAACTAACAAGACTCCTAAAGATAAGCAAAAGAGGACAGAAGGATTTGAATCACCAAAACAAACAAGTTAAAATCTGGATTACAACCCCGAAATAACCAGATAGCAGAAAAAATGTCAAAATGAACTGCCAAGACTCCTTCCCGACTAGGAAATGTGGTGCTTTCTAATTACTAAGCTCGAGATCTTATCCATTGAGTTGCACATCAAAATTAATGGGACCCTCACCCACTTCAAATACATTGTCTTAACCAAGTGGCTCATTGACTCATTTGAGGTGGTTTTGCGGGGTGGAGTGTGAAAAGGTTATGGGGAGATATCAGCAGCAGTAGGAATCTGGATTTGTGACAATGGCAGAATGGTGACAAAGCTTTCAGAGTAGTTAGCGGGGTACAATGACGGAGGACACCCACTAATCCAGGATTGGTATATTTCGGCCATATGTCCCTTCAACTTTAGGACCTCTTCTTTCAACTCAAATTCTGATTCAACAATCCACTTGGGCGGGTCAACAACACATATGTCCAAGTCTTTGCCAGTCATGGCTACCTCGCTATTTGACCTTGTATTGTACGGATGACTCGCCACAAACTAACCACCCTCTGTTAGGATAACAATTAAAATACCACAGAGGAGCAAAACAAAGCCAACATGTTAGCGTTAGGGCATTTATCAGATAAAAATATCACGTTGTGTGTAATGCACCTATCAGCAATTAATGGTTCATGAATGGCTTCGAGGGTCACAAGGTCATTTGGCATCATCCCAATTTTGTTCATTTCAGCCTCCTCTTTTCTTTCATTTATAGCATTTCTTGACTTGCTCATTTTCCTTCCTCTCTTTTCTTTCTAATTATCATTAATTTCTTTCTCTCGCCTCACGTCCCACAAATTCATTTCCTTTTTTTTTTCTTTTCTTTTTTTTTTCTCTTTTTTTTTCTCTTTTTTTTTGATAATTTTTTTTAATGAATTGATTTGATCGAACCCTATGTAGGTTGACTACGTATCATGTTCTGCATGAATCAGACCAAGCGTAGTTCTAGAAAAGTAATGAACAAATAAACTAAGAAAAAAAAATAAAATCTTTTTGGATTTTTCATTTGTAACTCTTTTTTTTTTTGGTTTTTCAAATATAAAACATGAAATATTATAACAAAATACTCGACAATCTTAACTAGACTGACAAACTCGATACTACTGTACAAGACTAAAAATTAAAAGACAACATAAAATAGACTAAAAAATAAAAAAATTCTTCAAGCAGCTCTTGTATGCATGATCTTGACTAAAATGGTCCTGGGTATCTGTCATGCTCAAACTCTAACAAATAGATCCATACCTTAATGGAAAAAATAAGATCAAATCGAGTTAGTGATTCAAGACACGTGTGAGACCACAATACTTCCAATTGAGCCATGCAAATATGATTGAGTTATTTTTTGTAACAGTGGCTAGTCATGAAAATTCAACATGGATAGACCTTAGAATTGAGAGGACATCTTGTTGTACACTTCGCGCTCTAAGACATATGTTATTAAGACACTTCGAAAAAAACTAGCTCTATTTTGCAAAAACGGCCTACGTGGTCAAATGTGGCTAAACTTGCAAGATTTGGCTAAGACCCCGCGAAGCTAAGAACCTAAGACTCACTAAGAATACCGGACCCTATGTGGGCTGCCTACGTATCGCGCCCTGAAAGACGAGAATCAGGTTTGCGTAGTTCGGGCAGATTGGATACGAAAGATAATTCAAAAAATGAATTTGGAAAAAACATTGTCTTTTTTGAAAAATGATGAAACATGTAATTTTTGGATTTTCTTTTCTCTTTCTATTTTTGATGGGAAAGTGCAAAATCTTTTTGGATTTTTATTTTCTCTTTTTATTTTTGATTTTTGGAAAATGATGAAAAAGTGTACTTTTTTTTTATATTTTCGTTTCCATTTCCATTCTTTTTCTGAAAGAAAATAAATAAAAAATAAATAAATTTGCGAAAGAAAAATATAATTGGACCCTACTTGCTTCATTTTCACACTTAACCCTCTTTTCTTTCTCATTTGCCCTCAACCATTATTGGTCCGCCAAATGACACCTTTTACCCTCGAGGAATACAACATGTAGCACATAAAATGCATCAAAATGGTCTTTTATTTTTGGGTACACCTGTCCTAGACGGACCCAACCCCTGTGTTGAGTCCCCTAAGTCAAATGCACGTGATGCAAATAATCGTTCCTATTAAGGATACGGCATGGGATTTTGTTATTCTAGGTTTAAACCTAGGGTTGTGTTCTAGACCTGGGTGCCCGAGCGGACAGCTGGAGCCGAGGTGGGAGCAACGTACCGGGAGCACGAAAGTCTACCCGGCCTTGTTGCTGGTCCATCCTCGTTCTTATTTGGTATGACCTCTAACAGAAAAGCGGGCCACGCGAACGTGTGCACCACTTTTTTAGAAGACTCAGAGGGGAGGCGTAAGAAGGCAATTTAAATACATATCAAATAATATTAAAGCGATAAATGAGTGGCAATTAGCACGTTAGGCCCACAAAATACAGTAATATCAACAATTAGAAAATCCAAGTAAAATTACATTAAAAAGCTCGAATTCTTGAACCCTGAACCAGAGGTTCTGGGTTCTTATCCCCAGCAGAGTCGCCAGAGTTGTCACACCTCCTTTTCACCCCCGGTGAGGGTAATAAGGGAGTTTTTCCAATTAAAGTGACAATAATCGAAATGGGATTATTTATTTAATCAGAGTCGCCACTTGGGATAATTTATGGTGTCCCAAGTCACCGGTTTATTTTAAATCCCAAATCGAGGAAGTTTTGACTCTGTTTATATTGTTTGCGAACCAGAAATCCGGGTAAGGAATTCTGTTAACCTGGGAGAAGGTGTTAGGCACTCCCGAATTTCGTGGTTCTAGCACGGTCGCTTAGTGATTCATACTTGGCTTAAATTATCTAATTACTCATTTTTAGGACCTATGTGTATTTTACCTTTTACCGCTTTTAAGAAAATATCCGGAGATGAATCACGCGTACGTGTACTCATTTTAATTAATGCGCTAAAAATCATGTCATGCGTACGTGTACACAATTAACAGCCCTTGATATTAAAATTATTTGGCCAAAGTCACGCGAACGTGTACCTTGGTTTATTTGGGAAAAATCATAATTATGTCACACGAACGTGTACACAATCACGACGATCGATTAAGTCGTGCCTAAAGTATTTCCTACAAATATTCATTTTTAAATCGTACTCGTGTCACGCGAACGTGTACACAATTAATAACGCTTATTATTATTAAGATTATCTCGCCCACTAAATATCTAAAGCCCAAATTTCAAATCTGATGGACAACTCGTGTTCTTTCCATGCTAGCCAAGAGAAATACAAGGCCTAATTAAATCTTAACAGCTGGTCCAAAATTTATACTAACACAAAAATAAAAATAGGTCCTAAACAATAAGTAGCATAACATAAAGAAAATAACGAAACAATATAACGTAGAAGTCTACTGCCAAGTAGTTTACAGATAGAAACCATTTCAATATTCTGTGTCAAATCTCAACATATATTTAAACATATTTAAGGAGTAGGGAAGAAATGGACCTTTATATAGATGAATTTAATTTAAAATTACACCAACCGGAGATTATACAAACCGAAAAATCTGCTAATGACCACGGACGGAACCAGCGACTCGAAATCTCAACGGAAACGTGATTCTGCCCGGAAACCTCAACCCAATACCTTCGACAACCTCAAAACTCACCAGAAAATTCGTAATGATTCAGAAGGTTGAGCACTCCTCCTCACCACAAAAATGGTGAAACATTAATGGAGTTCCGACCAGATATGTCACCCTCACGCAGCAGTAACAGGGAAAAGCGGAGGTGACGAAGAAGGAGCAGCAGTGTAGTCCGGCGGCAAAGCTGTGAGGTCCGGAGGCTATTGCTAGGCGGCTATTGGGAGGTTGCAAAGATGAAAATGATGAGGGTGGTTTCGCTGGTAGAGGGTGAAGGAAGAGGTAAGGTGGAGAGGGACGGGGAGTTGGAGATGAAGTGGGGGTAGGGCAACGTCTTCGCCGGCGAGAGTATGATCAGGGAGAAGGGAAGCTGCTGATGAGTTTTAGGGTTCTCATGTTAGGGTCCTCTCTTCGATGCTGTAGATTGAAGAAGGTTGTTATATCATGTGTCTCTTAGGTTAGTGAAAATGAATAAGGGTAGGATTTTTAGGGTAGTGGGTATGGGCTAAGGCTATTTGGGCCAGGGGGTTAATGGGTTAGGTCCGAATTGGGCTAAAAAAATATAATATATTTATAAAATATATGAATCACTCTTAATTAATTAACCTATACTATTAAAATAAAATTAGATATTGAAAGCGAAACTATTTTTGTATTTTTCCTAATTTTTTGTGATAAAATTAAGTAAAAGAGTTAAAACTAGTTAAAATAACGATATTAGGCCTAAACTAAATATTTAAACGCTAAAAAGTATAATATCTCAGGGAGGGTCAAAAATTACGCGTCTACAAACTCAATCCTCACTCATCCCGAGTGGCCTTGATTCACGAGACCATGTTGTCTCAATTCCACAAACCATCTCACACCCTCATTGCGTGCATTCACATCTTCGACTGATATACCCGTCCTGATAATCTTTCTCCAAATTTGGAGTTTATTTCTCTCATTCCTCCAATACTATACTGCAAATCGAAAACATCATGGAACATTCTGGGCCTCATATCACAATTTGTTGCAAGGCCCGACTCTTAGCCATACTGCGGACATGAAACCCTTAAGCACCATCCTTAACCTTCGAATTCATTAGGACCACTATTGAGAGTCACCCACTCTGACTTGACCCCGAATACAATCAACTCCAAGTCTCTTCTAGCACAGAACACCCTCTCAATGAAGCACGTGACTAAGTCACTAACCTTATAACCCTCTTATGCATTAAGCATAAATTCTGAATCTTCCAAAGCCTAACCCTGATCCAATAGGGCCAACTTTTGCACACCTTCATCAAATCCCATGCGAAATTACCATTTTACTCCTTTTCCTTAGCTGTAATAACTTGCCAACACGCCGATAATCCGCAACCCCATGAGAAGATAATCCTGCAACCCAATTGCAGGCGGTGGGACTCTCCCACTTAGCCTGAAGCTACTCCTTGCACCACTCTGGACCCCACCAAAATTATTTCTTCATTGCTGACATGATCTTTCTCAACCAACCCGTCAAATCCTTCTAAATTCTCCTGTTAGCATTCCATGATACTCAAATTCTCTAGCATCTTTCACGTATTCAGCCTCCTACCGAATATCCACTAGAATTCCTCGCAGAAACTTGCCAACCACCCGACCGTGAACCTGCTCACAAGAGATAACTCTTATGCGGAAATTACCAACTAACACCTTCCAACGACACTGTACTGCACAATCTCTACGACATCAATACCCCATCCTACGCTCGTCCTCATTTACCAACTTTACCAGTCCGTTCGCTCCTCATGGACATCTACTAAATGCGCGACAATATCTTCTAATTCACAGCTAGGCTGCATCCTTCTTCATCCAGAACAACTCCTCTCTGTTGTATCCAACTTTCCACCGAAATAGTCAATATTTCACTTTAAGTCTGTGAACCCAATCATCGTCCACTAAAATTCCCAAATCACTCCAAACTTCCCCTCAAGAGGTGTATCGATCTTACCACAGAACTCCTATGCTATGCTGCCACTCTCCCACTTTAGTTAAACTCACTCCTGCAAGCAACTACCTGACTTTCTTTTCTTACACCTGGCCTTTTAGAAATTTAGCCGCCACCCGGCACTTCTCACATGTCTTCCTTCATCGTATGTTGCCTAATTGCTGCCTCAATTCAATATCATTCTCTGTAGAAGTTAAACCAGCAGATCATCACAACTCCAAACTCTTTGAAGATCATCCTTCTCGAGACGCCTTCATTAGAATAACTTATTCAATGCTGAACCACCGCACGCCACGATCTCTGACAGCCGCGTCTTCAATACTTCTTCACAATACTCTGACCCCATGCAACCGCAAAAACTATAGCACCAACAAACTTAACACATTCTATTCGATCAAAGACGACAATATCACATCACAGGTGAATACTCCACCTCACTTGAAGCACCAAGTATTACTACTCTTTCAACCCAAATTTGAACATTCATAGTTCAATTGCCTTTCCTCCGCCGGAACTAAAATACTGAATCTCGAAACCACGCTCTTAGAAGACCTCCCCTCAAGTCATTCATTGCCTCAACATATGGGCAAGCATACTACCATCACATCAACACCGCACGATAACCAATCGTAAGCATCATAACAACCTGAGCATACCCTCAAAGCTCTCAGAAACACAACTACTGAGCTGAAACAACATATTATCCTTCCGCGGAGCGACGACAATATCCCCAACCAACTATGCATGGAAAAACATCACACACCATATCCGTAGCACCATTTAAATTCCTCAAATTCCGGATTCATAGCAAGCGCTTCCCGACGTATAAGATTGAGTAGGAAGAAACATAGGCATAAGCCTCAAAGGAATCAAATCGCACGAGGAGCAATCAAGAAGGGAAGTACTCCTAACAGCCCTGTAGCCTCTCGAAGATAAGTACAGACGTCTCCGTACCGATCCGCAAGACGATCCACAACACTTTACTAGACTTGCTCATAACTCGTGAAACCTAAGGGAACCTAGTGCTCTGATACCACGTTGTCAGGACCCAAAATCCATTAAGGTCGTGATGGCGCCGGACACCACTGTCAGGCAAGCCAATCATTAATTAGTTGAATTAAATTCCTGTTTTAACATTTTGAAATCGTTACCTTTCACTTTATTACATAATAATTGAATAAAAATCCGCTAAGTAAATAGGATAGTTTAACAATCCATTTTAATAAAATACATCCCAAACAAATTTCTAGGACCGGTGTCACAAGAGCATCTAAGAATTTTACATGTACTACAATACTTGTCCGGAATACAAACTGGACAAGGAATGTAAAATAAAAATAAATAAAATATATCTGAGGGAGACTCTGTCGGCTGCGGGTCGCCTCTGGTTGGTGCAACTCGTCTAAGTCTCCAAGTCAGTCACATCGCTGTGTCAAGCAGAGCCAATAGCAATGAATGTAATTGCGCAATAAAAATGCACAACAAGTGTAGCATGAGTACGAAAATAACGTGTACTCAGTAAGTATTCCGCTTAACTTCGAAGAGGTAGTGACGAGAGGTCAACTTTGACACCTGCTAGAGGTAATTCAATATAATCAATGTATGATATCAAACATGGGTATTAAAATCAAATAACAAATAATGACAGGAAAGAACAATTGTTTCCATAAATTATTAAGTTCTCAGTTTTCCGTCATTTCATTTAGCAGTTTACATTTTTTAGGCAATTTAACAGTCCAAGTCACAGATGGTATACATCATATGTCATGCGCAGGAAATGCCGAGGGTCGAACGACCCCAACCATCAATAATAAAATGTGCACTGCCGAAGGGTCGAACGACGCGAACCATAGATGCAACTATTAATCTGCCGTGGCGTACGGCCCGCTCCCATGAGAGTAGTGGAATAAATCACCCCACTTGCGGAATATAATTTGCAAAGCGGTCGCACACAAACATACATATTTAAACAGTCCATCCCGACTATGTCGAAAAAAAAAAGCAATTACCCAAGAAATGACAAAGTTCTCTTTTAATGGTCACGAAGTTAGTAAATAAGTCTTTTCTAGAAATTCATTTGTCAATTTCGATAGGATTTAAATCATTTTTAATTTCATCAATAAGGTTACAAGTACAACAATTAAAACATGTTTTTGGGTCCTAAACTACCCGGACAAGCATAATAGTAGCTACGCATGGACTCCTGTCACTTCGTGCATACATAGCCCCCACAAATAGTAGAACATATTTAATTAGTTCACCTATGGGGAAAATCCCCCCTCACAAGGTTAGCAAGGAGACTTACCTCGCTCTGAAATTCCATAACCGGCTTCCAAGCCCTTCCGATGACTCGAATCTATGCACAACGCTCCAAAACTAGCCAAATAACGTCAAACCAAATGAAAATATACTCTAATACTTGTACCAAGTCAATTTATATAAATTTCCAACTCCGCTCGAAGAATGGACAAAATTGCCCCCGGTCCCACGTGCCCGGATTCCTAAATTTTTCGAAGTTAATGATTACCCATGACTTTACTAACTCAAATATATAATTTACTCTTAATTTCATGGTCAAATTCGTGGTCAAAATTCCAAATTCCAAATTCTAGGTCTTTCTTCAAAAATCCCAAATTTCCACAATTTTCCATGTCTGATCCATGTATAACTCAAGTATTTAACTCAAAAATGGGAAGAAATCACTTACCTAGAGTTTTTGACGAAAATATCCTCTTGAAGCTCTCCAAAATCGCCCTCACCAAATGAAAGAAGGAAAGAAATGTCCAAAATCTCGTTTAAAATACTTCACCGCCCAACACTGCCCTCCTTCGCGAACGCGGCAAGAACCTCGCGTTCGCGAAGCACAATCTTCTCCAGCCCCATTTTTCTTCTCTGCGTTCGCAACACCCAGAATGCGTTCGCGAAGGTCAATTTCCCTGACCCTCCGCGTTCGCATGATCTCCTTCGCGTTCGCATAGGCCAAACGGCCCCCAACTCCCCTTTTCTCTATGCGTTCGCGTTCTTCACGACACGTTCGCGTAGAGAGCCCAGCCAACACCTTCGCGTTCGCGTCCACTACCACGCGTTCGCGAAGGCCAAATACAACATCCTCAATTTTCCTTCTTCGCGATCGCACCCCAAGGACCGCGATCGCGATGCACACCAGATACACCAGAAAATAGCTCCAGCAAAACAGGGAAAATATGGTCCGAACTTACCCCAAAACACACTCGAGGCCCCCGGGACCCCGTCCAATCACACGACTCAGTCCCGTAACATCCCCCAGACTTTCTCGAGGCCTCAAGTCACATCAAACACTGTCGTAACCACGAATCGCACTCCAATTCAAGCTTTATGAACTTTGAAATTTTAAACTTTTACATTCGATGCCGAAACCTATCAAATCACGTCCGATTGACCCCAAATTTTGCACACAAGTCACATTCAACACTACGGACCATTTACAACTTTCGGAATCGCATTCCGACCTCGATATCAAAATATTCACTTCCGGTCGGATTTCTCAAAAACCTTCAAATTTCTATCTTTAGCCAAATGACTTCAAAATAACCTACGGACATCCGAATTCACTTCCGATCACGCTCCCAACTCCAGAATTACCATACGTAGCTATTCGCAGACTTGAAATCTCATACTGACATCAATATTCTTGAAATGCACTTCAACCCAGACTTATGAAATTTCTTCTAAAATGCTAACTACCACAATATACGCCGAAACGCTCCCGGTTTATTCAAAACTTGATCCAAACATACACCCAAGTCCAAAATCGTCATACAAATATGCTGGAACCTTCAAATCTTGATTCGGAGGTCGTTTACTCAAAAATCCAATCTTAGTCAATTCTTCCAACTTAAGGCTTCCGAAATGAGAATTTTCTTTCCAAATTGACTCCGAACTTTACGAAATTCCACTCTGACCACGCCTATGAGTCATAATACCTGAAATGAAGCTGCTCATGGTCTCAAACTGTCAAACGACGAGCTAGATTTCAAAACGACCGGCCAGGTCGTTATAATTGCTATCAACTATTTGGCTCTCAATTTTTTGGAATTTTATTTATGTGTTATTTGAAGTTTGAACTTTGAACAATTGCAGTTTATTTGTGGTAACGTTGGAGTTGCGAAATTCAATTTCAAGACTTCAAAGATTATCAAGTTTTTAATTTATTGCAGAATTTGGTGCATTCGTTCCAACTCTTTCTCCTATTTAATATTTTATTTGCATAATCAATTTTTATTAGTAGTCAAATTTTCACAATATGTTTAATGCTGCAAAACGAGTTTGTAATAAGGCTGCTATTTAGGAAAATAGAAAAAAGAGGTGCCACTTCAATTTCTAGTAGTAATTTAAATGACTTTACACATGTTTCTGAAATATCACCTAATAATAATATAGATTATGAGCAATTATAGGAAGATTACGGTATAGAAGATAATGAATTAGAAATTAAAAATAAGATAACACATACACCTAATAGTGACGAAGTTGGTAGTAGGGGTGGTGGTCGTGGCACTAGTAGTAGACCACATGTGACCCCGACTACCAGTCATCGTAGAAGGAGAAGTAATATTTGGAAATATTTTGAGGAAATAGAGAATTTTAATAGAGTTATATGCAAAATTTGTAAAGACGATTTTAAACATAAGACTGGAGGAAGTTCTGGGGGGACTGGTACACTTAGTAGACATTTGAGAACTACTCATCCTATCGAATGGGGCTCTGATTTAGATGAAAATCAAGTAACTTTAAACCTTAGTACACGAGGACTTTTAAAATATGATAAAATGAAGGATCATGAGGAGTTAGCAAAAATAATTTCTTTGGGTTGTCTACCTTTTTCTTTTGCTTCTTCATCATATATTATTATGTATGTTCAAAGGATTTATAATCTATTTAAAAGTATCCCTAGAAGTACTTGTAGATCTGATATCTTAAGGCTTCATAAACAATATTAGATGATATTGGCCATGCTGTTAATGAAAATGTTATTTGACAATAATATGTCATTGGATAGATGATAATTATTGCATGTATTATCGCTTTTAAATATGATGAAGATAAGAGTTATACTGCTATTTTTATAAGTACTGCTATTTGTGAAGTTTTTGCATTTTACAATCTTAATAAAAGAGTATTATGTATATCTTTTGATAATGCTTCTAACAACAATGTCGTTATTTCAATATTAAAAGTGCATTTGCAACGACCACTTGATGAAATATTTTATGTTAGGTGTGCATGTCATATTTATAATTTAATTATTAAAAGTGACTTTGATTTATTTTCGATTGAGATTACTCATGTTAAAAAGCAGTTGGTGTTATTTAAGAAAATAATAGACAATCTAAAATAGGGAATTTAAGACTAAGTGTACCAAACATAACCTTAACTCCATATTCATGCGAGATGAAATTGTTACTAGATAGAATTATACATACTTACTTGGGAAAATACATAAGATCCACCTTGTATTTGTGCGGACTTAACCTTTACGGGCGTCCCATTGACTCCCGATACTTATTCAAAGTGAATTTAATACCACCATGTGAAGTGTAATACCATTTTCATGGTGTGGGGTAATCCACACGCGCGTGCCACATCAGCATCAGGTTATAATAAATTTATGCTTTTTGCTATTTTTTCTTCTTTATTTTCATTTTTTTTTGGTAACAAAAGATAACTTTCATTATAGCAAAAACACAAAGTAGACAGTATTACATCATATAGTAGGCGTAGGAACTATTAGAAACAAGTACAGTTAACTACATACTATACTAATCTATAGGGAGTAATAGGGGGATTAGCTGGCAAAAGTTGTTGCACTTGTTCCAGTGATTGTGTGGAGACAGTTCTGTGTGAACCTACACCCATCTGGTCAACACGTAGTTGATTACATACAAAAGGTGGAGCTTCATGGTAGACCATTTTAGATATTGTGGATGATGTCTTCAAAATCTGGTGGGCAAGACTGTCCGCCACTTTATTCTGCTCCCTATAGATATGCTTAACTTGTGGATTCCCCAGCTGAGCGAGGGCGCACCTGCAATCAAGGAGCAATACAAAATTTCCCTTTTTATTTTTCTTCCATACCCGCTACCAAACCTCCATTATAGCTAAACTTTATGGACTTCAAATTAGTTCCGGCTAAACTTCAAAAAAAACTTCTCATCAATTCACAAACCCAACCATCCAAACATAGAAGTTTAGGCCCAATGTTATTCTTGCACAGAAAAAAAAGATTTTGCAAAATTTAATGCAAATAAAATGCTCCCTTTTTATTTTTATTTTTATTTTATATTTTTGCCAAATCAGCTTTTGAATATGCATTAAATTCACTTTGGACAAGTATAGGGAGGTAATGGGTGTCCGCAAAGGTTAGATGTGAAACTAATTTTTCCGGACAAGTAAAGGATGCATCTTATGTATTTTCCCTACTTATTTTTAAGATATTTCTGCAAATAGATCACCTATAACTGAAGTTGCTAATGCGCACTGATTCAAACCGTATATTAACAACTAATACTTGGGAGGCCATTAATGATGTTAAATTTTTACATAAATTTTATCTGTTGAGTTTTCTGGAGCTTATTACCCTATTGTTACTATGACTTTAGTACATATAGCTATAATTTCTTTTTTACTCTCTAATTTCAAGAACAACGAAAAAATATAAGAATGTTGTTGAAAAAATGCAAGCAAAATTCAAAAAATATTTCTTACTAATTCTTTCTATTTACTTAATTGGTGCTATTTTAAATCCTTCTATTAAGATGTCTAATTGTCACCAATTAATTAATGTTTTATATACCTATATGGAGATCGACTAACCCATATATATATATATAAAATTATTATGAACAAATAAATATAATTATGCAACAACTATATAATTATTACGCAAATATAATTGATGGTGCTACTAATAACGTAGAAAGTGTTAATCCCACTTTTCATTGCACTACTTCTACCATGTCTGCTACTATGGGTAAAGATGAATGCCTTGATGATTTTTAACATTTGGTCTACATTTTCTTCGACTCAAACCAGTAACAGGAACATTAAGGAACTTTAATTCTACATGCAAAAGTAAACGGAGCCTCGTACAAGAGAATTTTCACCGTTGGCATGGTGTCATGAAATTGAAAAGCAATTTTCTATTCTTTCCGCAATGGCTCGGAACGTGCTAAATGTACCAATTTCAGTCGTTGCATCAGAGAGCGCATTAAGAGACACATATCACTCATTAGGAAGTAATGCTTTAGAAGTTTTGATATGTTTCAGAGATTGAATTAGATCGGAGCGAAGAAATCAAGGACGTGAAGATGTTGATAAACCAGAAGACAAGGAACCTGGAAATATATTAACAAAGGGAAATTTACACAAATGTCCCAAATAAATCTCAACTTAGCAACCTCTAGCCATTAGTCATAGACTTACCAAAACTAGCCAACAAAAAATGAAAAACCAAATAATAAGGTTCTTTCTCTCAAAGAATCACATGCAAAAATCACCTTCCATATTTTTAAGCGTGATTAACAGCACTAGATACAAGACGAAAAGGAAATTTCATGGATGAGGTAACAAATAAGGTGATGAAATACAAAAAAAATATACAATATTCCAAAATGTAAACAAAAAAGGAACTTTTTTCAATGAGTACAGTTGAAATTCATTATAAATATATAGATAAGTCAATATACAAAATTTGAGGAAGATTGGAGGTGATTTGGACTGGTTTTGTATCAAAATTCGTAATTAAATCGAGTTCAAAAATTCTTTCACGACACATGTATCACGTATGTATCTCACACACAAGTATACATGGATATACATAAGATACACAATTGATACAAATATGATACATATGTGATACACATATCATTTTTTTTCATGTTCAGCTTTTACTTTGAATTTTCAATTCAAACCACCTCAAAACTTCACCAAATCATCCCAAAACTGAAATTCAAGTTCCATAAGTTGTGCCCAATCTATTCTAATAACACTCACTCAAAAAAAAAGCAAAAAATTGATATTTTTTTTCTACAAATAGCTAATTGGCTCATATTAGTAATATTTGGCTAATATTAGTAATATTTTATCAATTGGCCAATTTTTGTAATGAGCTACTTATAAATAGACATAGCTGGTAATTTCCCATTAACAAATGGTAACCCATCTGAATTCAACACTCCAGAAGATGGCCAAGAAGTTCATATTGATTATGAAGAACTTACTAGGGCAATGCAAAATGTTTGAAGTTTGAAGATTATATTTAATAATTCATATTCAAAATTTTCTCTCTTTTTTTTTTTTTTTTTTTTTTTTTTTTTTTTTTTTTTTTTTTAGTTTAGTTGTTGTAAAATGTAAACTTTAATTTGCAAGGTTGAATTAAAAAAAGAACATGCAAATTATAAGTTAATTTTTTTTCATCTTCATTGTATTATCTTAAATTCTTAATGAAATATTCAAATATAAGGCTTTTAAAACCTTTAAAGTTTTTATTCAAAATTCAAATATAAGGCTTTTAAGGCCTTTGAAATTTATTCAAACATTCTTTTTATAAGTTAGTTTTTATGTTTTACATTTTGACTTTATTTTAATATAAATTACAATTGTTATACAAAATACACAAAATAAATAAATAAAACCGGCCCGGCCCATTAGGCTCGGAACCGGTAAGACCGGTAACTTAAAGCCGGTAATCAGATCGGTACTGAGACCGACCGATCTCTTTTTCCTCTAACCCGGCCCGGCCCGGCATAGCCCCTTTAACACCCTTTAAGTCAAATGAGCCACTGCCATTGGCAAAATTTGGACCTCTTTCCTTGTATTGAAGGCACAACTTAACACATAATAGATGTTCTTTAAATCTCACACTGGATAAAACAATAGATTTTTAGGTTACCTGAGAAATCTAGAAATAAACTTGCAAGGGCTAAAGTCCTTGAAAGAAAAGGGGAGACAAATAGAGCAATACAAGTTCTTTATTCCTTCTTTTCTTTTTGAAAATATGCAAGCTAAATTTAGAAGTGAAAATTGGATGACTTTTAAGGTGGAACTGGTGAATAGAGTATGATAGAGAGTAGTAGCACAAAATTCTTTTCCCCTTACCTTTAGTTAATTCCCTCATGTTGAATAAATAAATTTCATTAGTTTATGACAACCAAACACCTAAAACTTACAACAACCCAGTATAATCCCATAAGTGGAGTCTGGGGAGGGTAGTGTGTACGCACCTTACCCCTACCCTAGGGTAGAGACACTGTTTCCAATAGAAACTCGGCATCCTTCCCTCTAAGAACTCCCCACCTGAACTCACAACCTCTTGGTTGGAAGTGGAGGGTGCTTACCATCGGAGCAACCTACCTTGTCAAACACCTAAAACTTAATGGCTGTAATTCTTCATCCCTCAATCACCTTAAAATATGAGAATGCCAAAGGATATGCTTCCTCATGTGGATCAACATACAACTGATGGTGTAGAAACAATTACTCACTTCCGAAAAGGAAAGAACAAAAATTGAATATTAACATTCAACAACCAATTTTGTTCATAAGCCCTTTAGTGTTGCTTTTGTTTATAAATACAAGAAACTTAAGACAATAAATATCAAAGAAAATGCAAATCTATACAGTTTCAGTTTTTGCTCCTTTTTGCTTCCAACTTTGTGGCTTCTTTAAGAGCTTCTTGGGCATCATTCTCAATCCCAAGGATAAAGAGGCCAGCAGCTTGTAGGTAAAAGGCAGTTGGCCATTCAGCGAAAACCGCCTGAGCTTGCATTGCATCCCCTAGAGCCTCTTGTGGCATATCGCTCATCAGATAACACAAGCAACGCCTCGCAAATACAGTTGGTGATACCATGGTCCCTCCATCAATGAACTATATTAAACAGAACAGCGTGTAAGCCCTCCTTGTCTTGTTAAATAGACAAATACTTTTACAGAACATACCTGTAATTCTTTTACGACTATGATAAAAGCAGCCAATTTTAGCCATTAAGACGACGAACATATTTTAGATGGTCAAACCTGTGTATAGCATTCAATGGCAGTAATGAAATCCTTGGCTCGAAAAGCAGCATCACCATGCTTCTTAGAGTTCAAGGTTTCCTGCATTTGATTTGTCCACATTTGGAATGAAAGCTGAAATGGAATCACAAAATAACAAAATCAAGATCAAGTTGTATTAATAAATATGAGACATGATCTTTATAGTGGGGCTACTGAGATATGGGAGATGAAAACACATATATGAAAAATCATCATACAACATTGGGTATCTTATGTTGGCTTATTGTAGTCTCCTTGTTTTACAATCAAGAGACAAAAGATCTAAACTTTACTATCATATCTGAAAGGATAACACATGGGATTAATAATGACACCCAGGTAGGTCCCACTGCTATTTGATGGAAATAGAAATACTACAACAACAACAACCCAGTATAATCCCACAAGTGGAGTCTGGGGAGGGTAGTGTGACCTTACTCCTACCCTAGGGTAGGGAGGCTGTTTCCAATAGACCCTCGGCATCCTTCCCTCCAAGAACTCTCCACCTTGCTCTTGGGGTGACTCGAACTCACACCCTCTTGGTTGGAAGTGGAGGGTGCTCAATAGAAATAGAATGAGTAAATTATACTAGGTTGTGTGATTAATACCTTAGGCAGAAGACATAATGTATTTGACATTGAGAAACGAAGATAATCGATACAGCTATATGAATAGTGAAATTTCGCAGATAAAAGAAAAACCTCATTGGCAATTCCTTCATCATCCTTGTATCCAGTCTTTTCCAATATTTCATGTAGGGCAGTAAGATCCTTTCTCAAACATGCTTCACCCATTGGCGTCAACAATAGCGGTTGAGGTGGGGTTGCAGTTCCATGTGGAATGCCCAGCAAAACATGTGATGGCACCTGGATTATATCAATAATAAACATGGGCTCCAATCACTATTCAAAACAAAATAAAGCAGAAACCTAGGTGGTTCGTCTGAGGAATATATTGCAATTAAAATACAATATACTTCCTTCCCATAAGTCAAATAATTCCACCAAGGTTTCCGTTTCCGTAGTTAACTAAGTAGAAAAAACGAGGCGGCGAAAGACATGGGAGGTATGTTCACACTATAGTAACAGAATCAACCTTGGTAAAGTGTGATCCTAGACAACCAAATAACAAAATGCAAAAGAAAAGAGATATTTCTAATTCATCTCTAAGGCATTAAATCCATATTTGATCTCATAAATGAAGATAGATAGCGGTTTTTAAAATGTTTAAATGATCTATTTCATCAAGGGACACATAATCCTATCGCTTGGTCATACCTCTGTTTCTTTCTGAAGAGACATAAGAGAAGTGACAAGAGATTTTGCATTAGGCCTCTCACGTGCTTCATACTGTAAACAACGTGTGGCTAGCCGAACAAGCTCTGTTCCATCGTCATTAGAAAAATGACCCTCCAAACAAGAATCCATAAGCATCAAAAAATTCTTCCCACGAATGAGATCAAGAGCCTAATAAGAAGGTAAAAGATACAGTGGCTCTTCAAGTTTAGGAACTCAAATTATAGAGTTAACAAACAACGTTTCATTTATAAAGGATTTCATATAGTGCACATCAGAATCTTTTGCAACTTACATGGCTCGGAGGAATATGCTTTCCACTCAAAAGATCTAGCAACATTGTCCCAAAGCTGTAAACTACACTTTCAGGGGTCACTCGTCCTGCCAATCATAAACTCGTTTCAACATTCGCGTAAGCTGAATTAAGTACAGTACCATAGCAAAATACTACTAAAAGATCTGCTAGACTGAACTAATTTAAGCAGATCTTTCTTGAGGCTAAAGCTTTACGGTTAAAAACAAAAAGCCATCTTAAGTCCCCACTGCAGTACATGCAACTTGGATTTAGAAAATAATAGCTTAGAGAAATCATATTTGACCTGTTTTCAAGTACTCGGGGGGAGTGAAGGCCAAGTTTGTACTATAACTCTTTCCATCTCTACTGTTCTTCATCAAGCCAAAGCAAGAGAGTCTAGGATTACCTTCCTGTAAAAATGCTACCCAATGTTACGAGCGCTACACCTACAACAACCATTTAAGCATAACGAAAGCAGCGCCAGAATCAATCTTTACCTGATCAAATAAGATTCTGTAAGCATTAAGATCGTGATATAACGCCCGACCCTTGCTACTGCAGTATTCCAAAGCTTGTGATAGGTAAAAAGCGACCCTCAACCTCATCGCCCATTTCATAGGTTGATTCTCCCCTATTCCATTTCAAAGGTATTAAACATCAGGCATTAATTACAGACACAAAGATTCATTCAATTAAAGTTTGATAAAAAGACATAGATGCAATTGACCATACAAGCACAAAAACACAAAATAACAGTCAATATAGTAATCGCAATAAATCCCATCAGTTACAACATAATGTTTTACAATCTTAATTTTTGAAATACAAAATTCATACATTGAAGGGGAGCTTGGCGTAACTGGTAAAGTTGCTGTCATGCGACCAAGAGGTCACGGGTTCAAGCCGTGGAAACAACATCTTGCGGAAATGCAGGGTAAGGCTGTGTACAATAGACCCTTGTGGTCCGATCCTTCCCCGGACCCGCGCATGGCGGGAGCTTAGTGCACCGGGCTGCCTTTTTTTATATTTTAAATTCATACATTATTACTTACAGTGAAACAAATGCTTTGCAAGGGTTTCATTAGGCATGAACTCAGCCACCAGCAATTTTTCTTCTCCTTCACAGCAACATCCAATTAGATTTGCCAATCTCTCACTCCTCAGATTCCCCACTGCCCTTGCCTCATCCTTTACAACAACACAAACATTGTCCAAAATACAATAAAATAAAATAAAAAGTTACAAAATTGGGAAAATGGAGCAAGACAATTAAATTAAGAATACTAACCAAGAATTGACGAGAATCAGGCCAAGCAGACCTATTGAATCTTTTAACAGCAACCCAACGACCATTTTCAAGCAAGCCTTTATAAACTACATTTGGAGCTTTTTCACCATGTTCTGATACTATGTTTTCTGGAGAAAATCCATTAGTAGCAATCTTTAAATCATCTAGACTGAACTCAGTAAAACTTGGCAATGCATTTTTCTCATTTTTCCCTCCATTCTCTGCCAAAAAAGAGAGTAAAATCTCATCAAAAAATAGCACAAAAAGCACAAAAGTCAGAGAAATTAGCCAAGAAAATAAATACCCAAATCAGAAGAATCAAGAAGGGATGGTTTGAGGTGAGAATGCCACCAGCAAAATGAGAATTTTGAGCAACGAGCACCCATTTTACAGGGAAAATGAAGAAAAAAGAGGAACCTTTATGGCTACTTTTTTCAAGAAACAAAACAAATAGTGGCAATTTATAGGGATCCCAAAAAAAGGATAAATTTTTTAAAGCTTTTGCAGTCTTTAGTGAACAAGCATTTCAACTAAAGAAGTAGGCAAATGGGGAGAAAGAAAAAGGAGCAACTTTTATAGCTATTTTTTTTCTGAGGAAACAAACAGTGACCCAATTTTTGTGGGAATCCAAAGAAAAGATTTCTTTTGAAGCTTTTTGCAGAATTTGCAGTGCCCTTTTGGCGATTCTGTTTGTGTTTTAAGAGCATGCAGAAATGAAGAAAAGAGGAGAGTATGTTTTACTCCCTTGTCCCCAAGTTATATGCAATAATGTTTTTTTTAGTTTGTCTCCATAAAATGTCATATTTTTTTATGTAAAAATAATTTTAATTTTCACCTTAGTGATATGGTCAAATTTATAATTTTATATTGAAAAAATTACGCGACACATCAAACATTGATACTGTATTTACTATTTGTCTCTATATTTTCAGCAAATTTAGCATTCGTGGCCATATTTGAATTTTATAACAAATCCAAGAAATAAAAGATCAATCTTTTTGAACTGAAATAAGAGAGCAACAAGCTCTCGTAACTTAGTTGATTAGAGTAGCGCTTAGTATGCGGAGGTTTTTAAGTTTGACTAATAACGAATACAATTAACACAAGTCGTATTCATCGTGCATTTGAATACAAGTTATACAAGCTGATAATAATTGGACAGTAGCTACAAATAATAATTATATAAACTATAGTTAATAAGCTCTTAACTATAATGCTTTATGAAAGTTATTCTTTTATATTTAATTAAACACCACCACAATAATAGAATACAGAAAGTATTATAGGATGTAATGATAGAGAGAACACAACACACACTGTGTTGCTTTTTTTTTCTTTTCATGTGTCTCTCTTTTGAGAGGAATACATGTGTTGTTGCTGCTAAAGAGAATTTCCTTTTCTCTTCATAAATCTCTTTCTCTCTGTTTTTGTTTTGTTTTTGTAATTTTTGGTCTAAAGTTTCTGCTTTTTTGCTTGAGTTTCAACTTGCTCATCATTTCCTCTTTTGTGCTTCCCACTGTCTGTTTTCTCTCACTAATTCTTCCCCCCACTCCTCATGGGCCCCACCTTCTGGCCCTATTGGGACCCACAATTTCTCTTTTACAGAATTCAAAATTTTCATTTTCATTCATTGGAATAGAAAAGATCTAAGTATGTATTACTCCAATTAAAACAGTAGGAAAATTCAACAAATAATATGGGTTACATTTACATATTTGGGAATTGATTATTTAGATTTTATTTCAAACTTAGCACTTAAAAAATACCTGTTCTTTCTTCTATGAATAATTTTTTTGTCAAAGAGATAATGAATTAAGAAAATTAAATTAAATACTATTAAATACCAAAGTAAATTTGGTGAAAAAACAAGTGCAAGAACAATCTAGTTGTCAAAAGAATACAAATCGAGACGCAATGCATGAATTCCAGCTATTCTAGTCATTTCCTATTTCTGTTGAGCAATGGCCATATGAAAAAGAAAACAAATTGAGGAAAAGACAATCTAAAGTGGAAATTGGCTTAAATCGAGCACGGGTGTTCGTCGGTCGGTACAATACGGTATTTAGATAATTCGATTCGGTATTTTCGGTATTCGGTTTCTTAAAATGCTATACCAATACCGTACCTAATTAAATTCGGTATGATTCGATTTTTCTCCTTTTGATTTCGATTTATTCGATTCGGTAACTTCGGTTTATTCGGTTTGAATACTAACTAGTGCATAGAGTCATAGACGGTAATATTCTTAATTAAAGTACTCGAAGTACAAAACTGAAAACGTTTGTTGACAACAGTTTGGTCCAAAACCAGCAAATACCTACCAGAGAGAAAACTGTACATAAAAGAATAAATGTATAATTAGAAATGTCTTGTTACTTGCTTAGAGTTAATTGATGAACTTAGAGAATAAAGGAAAGTAAAATTTTAAATTCCTTATATTTATGTTATTAACTAATAATACGTGTATTGTGTAATATAATATATATATATATTTCGGTAGGTGTCGGTATTTCAGTATTTTATTTTAAAATACCAAATACTATACCCATACCAACTCTTTTTAAAACTTAAATCAAATACCATACCGAATACCAGATACTAATTTCGGTTTCGAAAGGATAATTTCGTATTTACCAAATTACGTACAATCCTAAAACCAAGTCTTAGTGACTTCTATTGCAACCGTAAACTTAGTTTATCTCTTTTTTTTTCGAACAATAATTATACTCCTTTCGGTCTACAATAATGGATTTTTTGGCCCTTTTTGTGGTACAAAACAAGTAACTTTTTCCAGATTTTAAGAATTAATTAATTTTTTTTTTCTACGTTGCCTTGGAGTAAATAGTGTTGGTGTGATGACCCAAAAGGTCATCCCTTATAATTTATGTCAAAACGGTGTTCCGAGGCCTTGAAAATCTCCTTTTATCTCACCTCAATTTACGTGCGCAGTCCGGGCGTACAACTAGGAAGCCTTTATGTGAAAACTGAGAAAATGCTAGTTTTTTCCTTAAAATTTTGATTTAAGTTGACTTCGGTCAACATTTTGGGTAAACAGACCTGGACCCGTGATTTGACGGTCCCGGAGGGTCCGTAGGAAAATATGGGACTTGGGCGTATGCCCAGAATCGAATTCCGAGGTCCCAAGCCCGAGAAATGAATTTTTGAAAGAAATTATTTTCTGAAAAATATAAGAGATTTTAGAAATTGATTATATTTGAAATTTATGGTATCGGGCCCGTATTTTAATTTCAGAGCTCGGTACAGGCTCAATATGATATTTGTGATATGTCTGTAAAATTTGGTAAGAAACGGAAGTCGTTTGATGTGATTCGGACCCGTAGTTGTAAAATTTGATGCTTTGGAAGTTTTGGAAATTTTCTTTGATTTTAAGGCTAAATTCGCTGTTTAAAGTGTTATTTTGGAGATTTGATTGCACGAGTAAGTCCGTAGGATGTTTTGAGGTTGTGTACATGTTTGGTTTGAAACCCCGAGGGCTCGGGTGAGTTTCAGATATGCGTCGGGGTGAAGGGCAGTAGGAGGTAGCCTATGCGAACGCGAAGGGCAAAAATTCTTAGACTCCTGCGGCTAGGGGGCCGCTCCTGCGAGCTCGCACCTGCGGGAATTCCATTGCAGGTGCGGAAACACCAGAAGAAGATCTGGTTCAGCTGAGTTCCAAGTCCAAAATTCCTCCGTTAAGCATCCGGAACAACCCCGAGGCTCCCGAGACTTCAACCAAAACCACCAGCTAACCCCAATACCCTATCCAAACTTGGTCGGGCCTTAAAAACACGTCCTCTAACATCAAAATATCCAAAAATGCATAGATTCAAGCCTAGGAACTTAGGAATTTTCAAGAATTCACCTCCGACGCCGAACCCCGTCTAAACTCGTCCGAATGACCTCAAATTCTTGCACACAGGTCATAAATGACATTCCGGACCTGCTGTCGCCTTCAGAATTCCATTCCGAATCCGATATCAAAAATCTCACCTATCGGCCGAAATCGTCGAAATTCCAACTTTCGCCAATTCAAGCCTAAATCTACGTCTAGCCTTGAAAACACAATCCGAACACACTCCCGATCCCGAAATCACCCAACGGAGCTAACGGAGTCAACGGATTCCCATTCCGAATCCGTCTTCACACAGCTCTCGCTACGGTCCAATTTCTAAGGTTAAAACTCACCTTAAAGGACTATATGTCCAAAAAACACTCCAATTTTCATCACTCGACGCTCCGACTCGATCCACTAACATAATAAAACATGGTAGGACCAGTTATCAGGGAATCGGGGCGCTAACTCTCAAAACGACCGGTCAGGTCGTTACATTCTCCCCCTCTTAAGAAAATCGTTCGTCCTCGAACGAGTATAGAAACATACCTGAACCTGTGAATAGATGAGGGTACAGGCTCCGCATGTCCTGCTCGGTCTCCCAAGTCGCCTCCTCGATCGGATGACCTCTCCATTGCATCTTGACCGAAGCAATATCCTTCGATCTGAGCTTTCTAACCTGCCTGTCCAAAATGGCCACATGCTCCTCAACGTATGATAGATCCTTGTCCAACTGAACTGAGCTGAAATCCAAAACATGAGTCGGGTCACCGTGATACTTCCGGAACATGGACACGTGGAATACCGGATGAACACCTCCTAAGTTGGGAGGCAATGCCAACTCATAAGCAACCTCCCCAACTCGCTGCAATATCTCAAAAGGGCCAATGAACCTCGGACTCAGCTTACCCTTCTTCCCAAATCTCATGACGCCCTTCATCGACGACACCCGAAGCAAAACCCGATCACCAACCATGAATGCCAAGTCGCGAACTCTCCGATCTGTATAACTCTTCTGCCTGGACTGAGCTGTGCGAAGTCTATCCTGAATCACCTTTACCTTGTCCAAGGCATCCTGAACCAAATTTGTACCCAATAATCAGGCCTCGCCCGGCTCGAACCATCCAACTGGAGACCTGCACCGCCTACCATATAAAGCCTCAAACGACACCATCTGAATGCTGTACTGATAGCTGTTATTATAAGCAAACTCTGCAAGGGGAAAGTACTGATCCCATGATCCTCCAAAATCCATCACACAAGCACGGAGCATATCCTCCAAAATCTGAATAGTGCGCTCGGACTGTCTGTCCGTCTGGGGGTGGAATGCTATACTGAGATCAATCTAGGTACCCAGCTCACTATGCAAGGCTCTCCAGAAGTGCGAGGTGAACGGAGGACCTCGATCTGAAATAATAGATACTGGCACACCATGCAACCGGACTATCTCCCGCCTGTAGATCTGAGCCAACCTCTCCGAGGAATACGTAGTCAACACCGGAATGAAATGGGCGGACTTGGTCAGCCGGTCCACAATCACCCAAATGGCATCATACTTCCTCAAAGTTCGAGGAAGTCTAACCACAAAATCCATGGTAATCTGCTCCCACTTCCACTCTGGAAGCCTCATCTGCTGAAGTAATCCTCCCGGTCTCTGATGCTCACACTTGACCTGCTGACAATTGAGGCATCTGGCTACGAACTCCACTATATCCTCTTTCATCCTCCGCCACCAGTAGTGCTATCTCAGATCCTGGTACATCTTCGCAGTACCGGGATGAATGGAGTACCGCGAGCTATGGGCCTCCTCAAGGATCAACCTTCGCAGTCCATCTACGTCAGGTACACAAATATGGCCCTGCAGTCTCAACACACCATCATCATCTATGGTCATATCTCTGACACCATCCCGTTGAACTCTATCCCGAAGAGCTCGAAGGTCGGGATCATCATATTAGCACTCTCGAATGCGGTCATAAAGAGAAGATCGAGCAACAACACAAGCGAAAACCCGATGAGGCTCAGAAATATCCAACCTCACGAACTGGCTGGCTAAAGACCGAACATCCAAATCTAAGGGCCTCTCAGCTGCATGAAGATATGCCAAACTACCCACGCTCTCCGCCCGACGACTCAGGGCATCGGCCACCACGTTGGCCTTCCCCGGGTGGTATAATATGGTGATGTCATAATCCTTGAGTAACTCCAACCACCTACGCTGACGCAAATTGAGATTCTTCTGCCTGAATATGTGCTGCAAACTCCGGTGATCCGTATATATCTCACAGGGAACACCGTATATATAATGACGCCATATCTTCAGGGCGTGAACAATCGCTGCCAACTCAAGATCATGAACAGGGTAATTTTTCTCATGTACCTTCAACTGTCTGGACGCGTAGGCAATCACCCTACCGTCCTGCATCAACACCGCTCCCAAGCCAATCCTCGAAGCATCACAATAGACTGTATAGGACCCCGAACCGGTAGGTAGTACTAACACTGGAGCTGTAGTCAAGGTTGTCTTGAGCTTTTGAAAGCTCTCCTCACACTCCTCAGTCCAAATAAAAGGTGCGCCCTTCTGGGTCAATCTAGTCATGGGTGCTGAAATGGATGAAAAACCCTCCACGAAACGGCGATAATACCCGGCCAAACCAAGGAAACTACGGATCTCAGTAGCTGAGGACGGTCTGGGACAACTCTGCACTGCCTCCACCTTCTTCGGATCTACCTTGATCCCATCCGAAGATACCACATGGCCTAAGAATTCCACAGAATCAAGCCAAAAATCACACTTAGAGAACTTGGCATAACTTCTTCTCTCTCAAGGTTTGAAGCACGGTCCTCAAGTGCTGCTCATGGTCCCCCCGCGATCGAGAATATACCAGAATGTCGTCAATGAATACAATGACGAAAGTATCAAGATGAGACCGAAATACGCTGTGCATCAGGTGCATGAAAGCTGTTGGGGTGTTGGTCAGCCCGAATGACATAACAAGGAACTCGTAGTGACCATATCTAGTCCGGAAAGCAGTCTTCGAGATGTCCGACTCCCGAATCTTCAACTGATGATAACCCGAACGAAGATCAATCTTGGAGAATACCATAGCACCCTGAAGCTGGTCAAACAAGTCATCAATGCAGGGCAATAGGTATCTATTCTTCACTGTCACCTTATTCAACTGTCTATAATCAATACACATCCGCATCGTCCCATCCTTCTTTTTCACAAACAGCACCGGGGCACCCCAAGGCGATACACTGGGCCTGATGAACCCCTTATTAAGTAATTCCTGTAACTGTTCCTTCAACTCCTTCAACTCAGGAGGAGCCATGCGATAGGGAGGAATGAAAATAGGCTGAGTGGCATGCAATAAATCAATGCTAAAGTCAATGTCTCTTTCGGGCGGCATACTCGGAAGGTCAGCTGGAAAAACATCGGGATAATCCCTCACAACTGGGACTGAATCATCTGTAGGGGTGTTGGCACTAACATCTCTCACATAGGCCAAATAAGCATCACACCCCTTTGCAACCATCCGCTGAGCTTTAAGAAAAGAAATGACTCGACGAGGAGTATACTCTAGTGAACCCCTCCACTCTAACCTCGGAAAACCTGGCATAGACAGCGTCACGGTTTTGGTGTGACAATCAAGAATAGCATAGTGGGGTGACAACCAGTCCATGCCCAAAATAACATCGAAATCTACCATACCGAGTAATAATAAATCAGCCCTGGTCTCGAAACCACTGATAGAAATCAAACACGACCGATATATGCGGTCCACAACAAGAGAATCTCCCACAGGAGTAGAAACATAAACGGGGGTACTCAAAGAATCCCGAGATATCCCCAAATGAGAGGCGAAATAAGATGATACATATGAATATGTGGAACCTGGATCAAATAATACCGATACATCCCTATGACAAACGGGGACAATACTTGTGATGACTGAATCTGAAGCAATGGCCTCAGATCGAGCTGGAAGGGCATAGTATCTGGCCTGACCTCCCCCTCTAGGACGACCTCGTCCTCCCCGACCTCCACCTCGAGCTGCCTGAGATGGTGGGGCAGCAGCTGGGGCTGGAAGTATGGCTGGGGGACCTGGTGGCAGACGTGGTACCTGATAAGTCTCTGGTGGTGCACCCCTCCTAACTCTAGGGCAATCCTTGATCACATGACGAGGGTCACCACATCCAAAACAACCCCTCTGAGGGCGTGGCTGCTGACTCTGAATTGGCCTGCTGGACTGGCCGGTGATAGCACCTCGAGCAGGAGGCACCTGAGATACTGGTGGTGCATAATAAGGCTCCCGAGGTCTAGGAGGTGCTAGAATACCACTGGCTGCTGGGAGAGTTGAATGTACCGAGCGACTCACAAAACCCCTACCAAAGCGTGCTGCTGGTACACGAGCTCCTGAGAAATGACCCGTCTCTCGAGACCTCTTGGCCTCTCTCTCCTCTCTGTACCAGGTCAACATACTCTCAATCCTCCTAGCAATGCTCACGACCTGCTGGTAAGTTCAGTCTCCAACTCCCTGGCCATACTGGTACGAATGTTAGGATGGAGTCCCTCAATAAAACGGCGAACTCTCTCTCTGACAGTAGATACCAAAGCTGATGCATGTCGTGCCAAGTCACTGAACCGGACTGCATACTCTGACACGGTCATAGTACCCTGGCGTAGCTGCTCAAACTTCGCACGCCAAGCATCCTTGAGACTCTGAGGGACAAACTCCAGCAAGAACATATCAGAAAATTGAGCCCAAGTAAGTGAGGCTGCCTCGTCCGGACTACTAAGCTCAAATGCACGCCACCACTGATAGGCTGCTCCTCTCAGCTGAAAAGTAGTGAAAGAGACCCCACTCGTCTCCACAATACCCATGGTACGAAGGATGCGATGACACTCCTCAAGAAAACCCAGAGCGTCATCTGAAGCTAAACCGCTGAACTCAGGTGGGTGGTACTTCTTGTACCTCTCAAGACGGAGCTGCTCAGACTCCGATGCAGCTGCCCTGGCCACAGGATGAACTCGAGCTGCTGGAGGCATAGGAATATACTCTGGGACCTGCCCCATGTGAACCCTCTGCTCAGGAGTACGGGCTGCGGGAGTCTGTGCCCCTCCCCCGGCCTGGGATGTAGCTGGGGCTAGCGGAAGTAGTCCCGCCTGNCCCTCTGCTCAGGAGTACGGGCTGCGGGAGTCTGTGCCCCTCCCCCGGCTTGGGATGTAGCTGGGGCTATCGGAAGTAACCCCGCCTGAGATAGAGTACTGAAGGCACTCAAGAAATGAGCTAAGGTCTCCTGGAGGGCTGGAGTAATAGCAGGAACCTACGGTTCCCCTCCATCTGTAGCTGTTTGGGGATCCTCCGCCACTGCTCTAGCCGGTGCTCGGGTTGCACCGCGTGCTCGTCCCCTTCCCCGACCCCTGCCTCTGGTGACTCTGGCTGGGGGCTCGGGTGCCTGATCGTCGGTACGTCTGGTGCGAGTGCGAACCATATGTAAGCAAGAATAGAATAGAGTTTAAGAATTTTGGTAGTAGTAATCAGCACGAGAAGGGATTCGGAGAAGCATGATCTTTCTTAACAGTTACATAGCCTCTCGAAGATAAGTACAGACGTCTCTGCACCGATCCGCGAGACTCTAATAAACCGGCTTGTGATGTTGTGACTCGTACGAACCTAGACGCTCTGATACCAACTTGTCACGACCCAATTCTCCCTCCGACTAGGTCTCGTGACGGCACCTAGTCTAGACGACTAGGTAAGCCTATTCCTTACGCAAAATTAAGATAAAACAGGTAGAATAGCAGTAAGTGATATAAATCATAATAAAGTCGATGCCGCTCGACATTTACAATTTACTTTACCCAGAACCCGGAATATCACAATACATCACAAGCTAACTCTACGGCTCAATATGTACATCTGGAAAGGAAAAGACCGTATAGTTTCATCTACAAGTTCTACTACATCAAGATAAGAAGGGGGCTCGGAGATCTGCGGACGTTGCAGATTATACCTCGAGTCTCCTGATATTGTTGCTTCTGGCTAGCTGAGATACCGCGTACTAGGACTTAGATCTGCACATGGGGAAAACATGCGCAGAAGGGCGTGAGTACTCCACATTCGATACTCAGTAAGTGCCAAGCCTAACCCCAGTCAAGTAGTGACGAGGTCAGGTAGAGGCCCTACTGAGATTTGCCAAATGACAAATATAGTAAGCAAGTACATAAAACAGGTGATAATCAACAAAATTGATGAGTAAAGACTAGCAAGGATAGTATACCTAAATGCTCAGATCAACGCAGTATATATAAAGCTCTGTAAGAAAGTAAATGTGCAATGCAATACAATATGAGGGAAAGGCCCAGGTCTCCGCCTGCAATCCCTATGTATGCAATGCAGAATGAGGGAAAGGCTCAGGTATCTTCCCGCAATCCCTATGTATGCAATGCGGAATGAGGGAAAGGCTCAGGTCTATGCCCGCAATCCCTATGTATATATACGCAATATAAAGAAAATAAATCTCAAAATAGCATAGTTTTAGGGTTTTAGGAAAAAGAACCAGTTGGAAATCTCGGAGTAAAATCCTTAAATCAGTTTCAAATAATGGTAACGATTGGAAAATCAGTTAGAAATCAATTTACCAGGATCAAATCTTAAGTTATTATGCAGTTCAAACCGATAACAGTAATAATTAAGTTGGAAATGAGGTATTGTGTAGAAAGAAGTATGGAATTTCAATGAAAATATTCCGTGCACGCACTCGTCACCTCGCGTACACGGGGTTTTATAGCAAAACCAGTTAAAAATGCCTAAGGGAGATTCCCCAACACAGAGTTAGGCAAGCCACTTATCTCAACTGTGCAAATCAACCGCTAATCACTCTCTTTCCACGAGTATCCAACTCCGGGTGGCCCAAATCTATTCAATTTGATGGTATAATGTAAATATAAATTCAAGATATCAAAGTAACTAATTATTTCGGAACTAAAACGCGAAATTAGAAAATTTGGTCAAAACGCCCCTCGGGCCCACGTCTCGGAATCGGGTAAAATTTATATTTTTTGAACCCTTATTCACTCACGAGTATAACCATATGAAAATCTCTCAAATCGGAGGTCAAATACCCAATCAAAACCCCAAAAATCGGTCTAGGAAGTTTCTTCCAATTTTTCCCAATTTCAACTCAAAAATCTCGAATTTAAGGGTGGAATTGAAGACTAGAATCATGGAATGTAACCTAGGATGGTTAGGAATAACTTAGCTAAAATGCCCAGATGTAAAAGCCTCCAAGAATCGTCTCTCCCGAGCTCCCACAACTCAAAAATGGTGAAATAACATGAACCCTCGGATTTTAGAATTAAGCACACAGGGATCTCGCACCTGCGGTCCCTTCAGCCGCACCTGCGGTACCGCACCCGCGGAAAAGGCATCCCAGGTGCGGGTTTCACTTAAGCTCTGCGAAAATCCAATCGCACCTGCGGAGACTGGGAAGGCCTGGCCTAACCTCGCGCCTGCGGCTAGGGGGCCGCTTCTGTGAGCTCGCACGTGCGAGAATTCCATCGCAGGTGCGGAAACACCAAAAGAAGATCTGGTTCAGCTGAGTTCCAAGTCCAAATTCCTCCGTTAAGCATCCGGAACAACCCCGAGGCCCCCGGGACCTCAACCAAAACCACCAACTGACCCCAATACCCTATCCAAACTTGGTCGGGCCTTAAAAACACGTCCCCTAACATCAAAATATCCAAAAATGCATAGATTCAAGCCTAGGAACTTAGGAATTTTCAAGAATTCACCTCCGACGCCGAACCCCGTCTAAACTCGTCCGAATGACCTCAAATTTTTGCACACATGTCATAAATGACATTGCGGACCTGCTGTCGCCTTCGAACTTCCATTTCGAGTCCGATATAAAAATCTCACCTATCAGCCGAAATCGCCGAAATTCTAACTTTCGCCAATTCAAGCCTAAATCTACGTCTGGCCTTGAAAACACAATTTGAACACGCTCCCAATCCCGAAATCACCCAATGGAGCTAACGGAGTCAACGGATTCCCATTCCGGATCCGTCTTCACACAGCTCTCGCTACGGTCCAATTTCTAAGGTTAAAGTTCACCTTAAAGGACTATATGTCCAAAAACACTCCAATTTTCATCACTCGACGCTCCGACTCGATCCATTAACATAATAAAACATGGGAGGAACAGTTATCAGGGAATCGAGGTGCTAACTCTCAAAACGACCAGCCAGGTCGTTACAATTCAGGCTCGTGGGTGAATGGGTGATCGGGTTATTGTCCGAACCTCGACCAAGCGGGCCCGGGGTCTATTTTTGACTTTTTGGAAAGAATGCTAGAAAACCTATAATTAAGCATTGGATTTGAATTGTTTAGCGTTTATTGATGTTATTTAGTCAATTATGTCTAGATACAATTGATTTGGAGTTAAATTCAAAAGGGAAGGCGATGGTTGAGGCTTGATTTTGGTCATGGAAGTCGAGGTAAGTGTTTGGCCTAACCTTAGCTTGAGAGAATAAGTGTTGTGTCTTATTTGCTATGTGTGAATACCATGTTCAACGTATAAGTGAGGTGACGAGTACCTATACGTTGGTGTCAAGCATGCCCGTGAGTCGGATAATATGAATTATTTAGTTTTCATTGATATTTACTGTGTTATAGCTTGAGTTTCACTTTGTGGTTATTCATTTTGGTGGAAATTCTTGGTAATGAACATTGTTGAGTATTGGGTTCAGTTGAGAAACTTTATGTGAAGATATGTACTTGAGTGAGATTGGTTATAGTTGTCTCCCTTGCCGGGATAGTGATATTTCTATTGTTGTTCCCTTGCCGGGATGTTATGATTTATTATTATGGTTCGTATTGTTGATTTTTTCCCTTGCCGGACTGTTGTTATTGATGTTGTTTTGGTGAGGAAGAGTGTAAAGCACGAAGGGTGATGCCGTGTATTGATTATTGTGAGGATGGGAGTGTAAAAGCACGAAGGGTGATGCCGTGTATTGATTATTGTGAGGATGAGAGTGTAAAAGCACGAAGGGTGATGCCGTACCATGTTATGATATTAAAAGCACGAAGGGTGATGTTGTGCCATTTCTATTGATTATTGTGAGGATGAGAATAAAAGCACGAAGGGTGATGCCGTTCACTTACATTTATTATTTGGTGAGGGTGAGAGTAAAAGCACGAAGGGTGATGTCGTGCACTATCTTATCTGTGATGTTAATTCCTGTTGTTTAAGCTGATATTGAATTGTTGTCTTATTTCATTGTTTCCTTTATTTGATATTTCTTTTCCCCAGCATGTTTCTCCCTTTCCTTGGTACTTAGTTGTTTACTTCTTGTTATTATTATTCTTCCAATTATTATTAATTGCACAGGTTATTTTGGTTGTCGTGTCCTAACCTCGTCACTACTTCGCCGAGGTTAGGATTGACACTTACTCAGTACATGGGGTCGGTTGTATTGATGCTACACTCTGCACATCTTTGTTGTGAAGATCCCGGTACAGGACCCTACGGATAGTAGAGCTAGGAGGTTGCCTTTAGTCCACGTGGAGATACCGAGGTAGTCCTGTTGGCGTCCGCAGGTCTTGGCGTCCCCTTCTACTTCCTTTGTATTCTGTTCTAGCTAATTCAGAAACAGATGTGCTTATTATTTCAAATCTTTATATGTAGTATTCATAGACAACCCGTGAGCTGTGACTCCAATATTTTGGGATTTGGTTTTTGTGGAATTTCGTAAAAGCATTGGGTTGAGTTATATACCTTGCTTCGTTTTATACTTTTATTTATGCAAATGTTGTATTTCACCTGTTTTCGACTAATAATAAAGGAATAAAGTAAATTGAACATTCACGTTGGCTTGCCTAGCGGGTTCAATGTTAGGTGCCATCACGGTCCCGACGATGGGAAATTTGAATTGTGACAAGTTGGTATCAGAGCACTAGGTTTCTTAGGTCTCACAATTCACGGACAAGCTTGGTAGAGTCTGAGGGATCGGTACGGAGACGTCTGTACTTATCCCCCAGAGGCTGCAGAGTTTAGAAATATCTTGACGTCTATTCTTCTCTGTCGTGCGATTTGAATTCTAAATTCTAATTGAATTTCTATTCTACTCTCTTGCAGATGGAGAGAATACGTGCTTCTTCATCTACTGATCAGCAGCCCGAGGCTCCAGTTGTAGCTCCTACGAGGGGTCGAGGATGAGGCAGGGGCATAGCTCAGCCCAGAGCAGCAGCCCTAGTGGCGGAGCCTCAGGTAGAGTTTGCTGATGAGGTTCCTGCTCAGACAGTTCCGGTGGGACCAACTCAGGTTCCCGAGGGGTTCATTGCCACCTCGGTACTCCAGGATGCTCTGGTCTGTTTAGTGGGCCTTACGGAGAGCGTTGCTCGGGCAGGTCTACTTCCTGCAGTTCTAGCCGTCTCTCAGGCTGGGGGAGGAGCCCAGACTCCCGCCACCCGCACAGTAGAGTAGTTAGCTTCTCAGTTCCAGACTCCAGCACCTCAGACAGCTGGGGTAGTCCAGCCAGGTATTGTGGCTCAGGCAGGGGAGGGAGCATCTATGACTGCCGATGCTTTATGGAGATTGGACCGGTTCACCAAGCTGTTTCCTACTACTTTCAGCGGTGCACCTTTAGAGGATCCCCAGGATTACTTAGACAATTGCTATGAGGTTCTTCGAAACATGGGGATAGTTGATACCAATGGGGTCGATTTTGCCACTTTCCGCCTTTCTGGTCCCGCCAAGACTTGGTGGAGGGATTATTGCTTGACCAGACCAGCTGGATAACCACCTTTGTCTTGGGCTCAGTTCTCCGATTTTTTCTTGGAGAAGTTTCTTCCTGTTACCTAGAGATCCGGGATCCACATTCTCCTATGTGTCATCATATTTTGCTCCTTGTTTGATTATGCCTCGTGATTCTCTAAGTACTCATGTATATGTGTCTACACCGGTGGATGATTCTATTGTGGTAGATCGTGTCTACCGATCGTGTGTAGTGGTTATTGGTGGTCTTGAGACTAGTGTAGATCTTCTACTCCTTGATATGGTTGATTTCGATGTTATTTTGCAGATGGATTGGTTGTCGCCCTATCATGCTATTCTGGACTGTCATGCCTAGACTATGACCTTGGCCTTGCCGGGAGTACCTCGATTGGAGTGGAGGGGGACTCGTGGTCATTCTTCCAGCAGGGTTATCTCATTTATGAAGGCTCGGCGCATGGTCGAGAAGGTTTGTTTAGCCTATTTAGCTTATGTTCGTGATTCTAGTGCCGAGGTTCCTTCTATGGAGTCTGTGCCCATTTTCCGTGAGTTTCCAGAGGTATTTCCTGCAAACTTGCCGGGTATGCCACCCGACAGGGATATTGACTTTTGCATTGAGTTGGCTCCGGGAACTCAGCCCATTTCTATTCCGCCATATCGTATGGCCCCGCCAGAGCTAAAGGAGTTGAAGGAACAGTTATAGGATTTTCTAGATAAAGGCTTTATTAGGCCTAGTGTTTCGCCATAGGGTGCGCCGGTGTTGTTTGTTAAGAAGAAAGATGGGTCGATGAGGATGTGCATTGATTACCGGAAATTGAACAAGGTTACTATCAAGAACATGTATCCATTTCCGAGGATTGATGATTTGTTTGATCAGCTTCAGGGTGCCAAGGTATTTTCATAGATTGATTTGAGATCTGGCTACCATCAGTTGAGGATTAGGGCATCCGATGTCCCTAAGACAGCCTTTCGCACTCGGTACGAGCATTATGAGTTCTTAGTGATGTCATTCGGGTTGACAAATGCCCCAGCTGCTTTTATGGATTTGATGAACCGAGTGTTCAGGCCTTATTTGGATTTGTTCGTGATTGTCTTCATTGGTGATATTTCGATTTACTCCCGCAGTCGGGAGGAGCACAAGAAGCACCTTTGAGTCGTTCTCTGGACTCTGAAGGACAGTCAGTTGTATGCTAAGTTTTCCAAGTGTGAGTTTTGGTTGAGCTCAGTTGCATTCTTGGGTCATGTTGTATAAGTAGAGGGTATTCAGGTAGATCCCAAGAAGATTTCAGTAGTCAAGGATTGGCCTAGACCCACATCAGCTACAGAGATTCAGAGTTTCTTGGGCTTAGCAGGTTACTATCGTCGGTTTGTGGAGGGATTTTCATCTATTGCAGCCCCGATGACCAGGTTGACTCAGAAAGGTGCCCAGTTCAGGTGTTCAGATGAGTGTGAGACAAGCTTTCAGAAGCTCAAGACAGCCTTGACCACGGCTTGGTTTTGTCCTCATGTTCAGGGCCATATACTGTATATTGTGATGCTTCTCGGATTGGACTTAGTGCAGTGTTGATGCAAGATGGCAAGGTTATAGCATATGCTTCACGTCAACTGAAGGTCCACGAGAAGAACTACCCAGTTCATGATTTGGAGTTAGCATCTATTGTTCACGCGCTGAAGATTCTGAGGCATTATTTATATGGCGTGCCTTGTGAGGTGTTCACAGATCACAAGAGTTTGCAATATTTGTTCAAGCAGAAAGAGTCGAATTTGAGGCAGAGGAGATGGTTGGAACTATTGAAAGACTATGACATCACCATCTTATATCATCCGGGGAAGGTCAATGTAGTGGCCGATGCTTTGAGTAGGAAGTCAGCTAGTATGGGCAGTCTTGCTTATATTCCGGTCGGGGAGCGACCACTGGCTTTAGATGTTCAGGCTTTGGCCAATCGTTTCATGAGGTTAGATGTTTCTGAGAACGGCAGTGTTCTAGCTTGTACTGTGGTCCGTTCTTCATTATTTTATCGTATCCAGGATCGACAATATGATGATCTTAATTTGCGTTCCCTTAGGGACACGGTGCGGCTCGGTGGTGCCAAGCAAGTTTCAGTTGGTGATGATGGAGTATTGCGAATGCAGGGCCGTATTTGTGTGCCCAATGTTGATGGACTTCATGAGTTGATATTGCAGGAGGCCCATAGTTCCCGGTACTCCATTCATCCGGGCGCTGCAAAGATGTATCGGGATTTGCGGCAACATTATTGGTGGAGGAGGATGAAGAAAGATATAGTGGCTTATGTAGCTCGGTGCTTGAACTGTCAGCAGGTTAAGTACGAGCACTAGAGACCTGGTTGGTTGATGCAACAGATTGAGATTACTGAGTGGAAGTGGGAGCGTGTCACCATGGATTTCGTAGTTGGACTCCCACTGACTCAAAGGAAGTTCGATGCAGTATGGGTCATTGTGGATAGGCTGACCAAGTCAGCGTATTTCATCCCTGTGGCAGTTTCCTATTCTTCAAAGAGGTTAGCAGGGATCTACATCAAGGAGATTGTTCGCCTTCACGGTGTGCCCGTGTCCATTATTTTCTTATCGGGGTACGCCGTTTACCTCACATTTCTGGAGAGTATTTCAGCGTGAGTTGGGCACACGAGTTGAGTTGAGCACAGCGTTTCATCCTCAGACGGACGGACAGTCCGAGCACACTATTCAGATTTTAGAGGATATGTTACGAGCATGTGTCATTGATTTTGGAGGTTCTTGGGACCAGTTCTTGCCTTTAGCTGAGTTTTCCTACAACAACAGCTATCAGTCGAGCATTCAGATGGCTCCTTATGAGACGTTGCATGATAGGCGGTGTCGGTCGCCGGTTGGGTGGTTTGAGCCGGGAGAGGCTCGGTTGTTGGGTACGGAGTTAGTGCAGGATGCCTTGGACAAGGTTAAGATCATTTAGGATAGATTTCGTACAACTCAGTCCAGGAAGAAGAGTTATGCCGACCGCAGAGTTCGTGATTTGGCATTCATGGTCGGAGAGCGAGTATTGCTTCGGGTGTCGCCTATGAAGGGCGTGATAAGATTTGGGAAGAAGGGCAAGTTAAGCCCAAGATTCATTGGCCCGTTTGAGATTCTTGACATAGTGGGAGAGGTGGCTTACAAACTTGCGTTGCCACCGAGTTTATCAGTCGTGCATCCAGTGTTCCATGTATCTATGCTTCGGAGGTATCACGACGATCCATCCCATGTATTAGACTTCAACAGTGTCCAGTTGGACAAGGATTTGACCTACGAGGAGGAGCCAACATCCAAATTAGACCGACAGATTCGTCAGTTAAGATCGAAGAGTTATCCTTCGGTCCGTGTTCAGTGGAGAGGTCAGCCTGCCGAGGCAACTACCTGGGAGTCCGAGCCCGATATGCAAAGCCGTTATCCCCATCTATTCCCCGATTCAGGTACTTTTCTATGCCCGTTAGAGGACGAACGTTAGTTTTAAAGGTGGAGATTGTGATGAACCAAAAGGTCATCCCTTATATTTTATGTCAAAACGGTATTCTGAGGCCTTGAAAACCTCCTTTGATCTCACATCGATTTGAAAACGGTATTCCGGGCGTATAGTCTGGAAGCCTTTATGTGAAAAACTGAGAGAATGCTAGTTTTTGCCTTATAAATTTGATTTAAGTTGACTTCGGTCAATATTTTGGGTAAACGGATCCGGACCCATGATTTGACGGTCCCGGAGGGTCTGTAGGAAAATATGGGACTTGGGCGTATGCCCAGAATCGAATTCCGAGGTCCCAAGACCGATTGTACTGATGCTACACTATGCACATCTTTGTTGTGCAGATCCCGGTATAGGACCCTACGGATAGTAGAGCTAGGAGGCTACCTTCAGTCCACGTGGAGATACCGAGGTAGTCATGTTGGCGTCCGCAAGCCTTGGTGTCCCCTTCTACTTCCTTTGTATTATGTTCTAGCTAATTCAGAAACAGATGTACTTATTATTTCAAACCTTTATATGTAGTATTCATAGACAGTCCGTGAGTTGTGACTCCAATATTCTGGGATTTGATATTTGTGGAGTTTCGTAAAAGCATTGGGTTGAGTTATATACCTTGCTTCGTTTTATACTTTTATTTATGCAAATGTTGTATTTCACCTATTTTCGACTAATAATAAAGGAATAAAGTAAATTGAACATTCACGTTGGCTTGCCTAGCGGGTTCAATGTTAGGCGCCATCACGGTCCCGACGGTGGGAAATTCAGGTCGTGACAGTTGGAGTATGTGTTAGGAGCATTTATGTGAAGAGATAGTAAATGTTAATATGATCAATTTCATTGCTAATAGTGTTAAAATATGGATTTCTCAATATGTATGAAAACAACCAACACTTATTTTAGACAGGAGTGAGTAATAACTTTTTTTTCCAAGAAAAAAAAAAAGCTTTTAATTTAGATTTCCAGTCTACATTTTCCCGCTGAAAAAAAAAAGTATCCACTTTCCCTTTCATTGATATGGTAGAATAGACCATTACGCGGCAAAAATAGGATAAAGAGTGTTGTAGCCTGTAGGGATGAAAGTCATTTTCAAATATCAAAGTCAAAAAAAGATTTTGGTTTGAAGCATTATATTATCCTACTCATGTAGTTTAGGTGAAGTTTCATTAATTAAGAGCATGAGTATTGAGAGTTGAGACCCTGTCAAGTCATTTTCACTTTATTCTGTTTAGACCTTCGATTACTTGTTCTACTTTTATTGGATAAATTTTGTATAATTAATTAGGATTTTATAGAGTTACATCATTAATATATTGCAATCTATGATTTCCACTATTAAAAACTTGTAGAATAAGAAATATTTGATAACAAATCACCTTCCTGTGACAAAATGCCAAACTCGTTAGAATGGCAAGGAATATATGAAAGATAAGAGAAAAATAATATTACCTCTTCTTTGTTTTTGTTTTTATATTTTTCCTTTTCATAACGGTAATATTCGAATAATACACCATTTTATTGGATATTTATTACCTCCCATCAGGATGGTTGTCGAATAATCTATTTATCATAAAGTTTTAGGTTAAACGAGATCACCTAATACTTCTTATCTTTAATAAAATTTTGTTTGACAAAAAAGTATGACTTTCGGCTAAAAGAGTTAAGTATAATAATGGGCTAAACCTAGTTAAAAATAATATCTATAGATGTGAGCTTAGAAAATGTGAATAACATTGGGCAGATCTAGAAATGTGTTGACTATAACATACATTTATTGTTTTGAAAAGTGCGAGCAATAACGGGGGGAGAACTAGTAATAGATAACATTAAATGTCATTTAAGTAAATAGGATGAGTAGTTCAACCAATAAAGGATGAACTAGATGAGTGTCCCTCCTAACAATGATGAGTGACAGATAAATCCCCAAATTTTCGAATTGTTCTCGGATCTGATGGAAAAGTGTGGAATAATATGAACAAGAATCTTAATGAAAATGTAGTGTTTGTATCTTTATAAAAGAGAGAATCTTTTATCAATAGTATGTTCTTATAAAAAGAATGTTGCATGCCCTACATCACTGTCTCTTTTTCTATATATATGAGACATACCCCTAATACACCATAATAGTACAAGTGCAGAGAATATCCACTAGAATATTCTCTTGAATATCCCATTTTGAAAACTAGACGTATGACTCTGCTAATGGTATTCGATCTCGTCCGTTGTTGACATCTCTGTTTAACACAAAAAATAGTTTTCAAGGTCAAAGCAGTAGCTTTATATGACGGGCCACAAGCAACCGATTCAATCCGAAAGATATAATTTTTGTTAATACAATGTGATAGAGAAGCGAAAAATAAATTCAATGACAGATAATATAATAGAATAAAGCAGAGAAGAAATAATTCTTATTGAATAATCCTTGACAGGATGTTGAGCCGAACGGAGCTTGAAGGGCCGAACTATGGCTAACTTGGTAGCAAGATGCTATGAATTACAATGCATATAATTGTAGGGAAGAAAGTTAGATTCCCCTGATGGTGAATAAAGTATGCCTATTTATAGGGCTAAATCTAAGTAACTATTCTCCTTGAATTATGGGTCCATTATGAGCATTTACTCAACCCATCCATTACTTTTGGAAGACTTGTAACAGTTGTGTAAATGCTGGAATTTCGTAAATGATGAGTTAATTTCGTAACTGATAAGTTAATTCTGTAACCGATGAGTCAATCCCGTTCCTGTTGAGTCAATCTTGAAATTGATCGCCTTGTTCTGACCGTTACAATCATTTATTGCATTTATTGTACATTACATAATTGATTTGTAACTGATGGAGTAATGATGATAAATCTCATATAATCTGGGATTAATTGATTCCTTCCTCATTTGTAATTATGAGATATTCTCCCGCACCTGATTCAGGCTATTTTATGATCATCAGTTCCGAGGCTAACATGTACGGTATGAGTATGTTCAGTCACGGGGGTGTTTCACATATCATCTTTACATGTCATTCTTCACTCTTCTCCAAACTTAGCTGACACGTTTTGCCATTTAATTGACCCACATGGGGAGTCTACTTTTTGCCAATACAGATAGTCCCTCCACTTTCCGGTTACTCACTGTGATGTGACCGGGAAGTGAAAGTTTTATCCTTTATTTCCTTGCCTCTGCCTCATTAAAAATCTTGCCGAAAAAACCCAATAGGGACAAAAACCGGACGAAGGAAAAAAGAGTGCAGAACTTAGCGATTCAGATGACAACTCCACCGCTTATGTTCCTTTTGTAATATTCTGTACATTTGGCTTAGGTATGAATGAGTTAAAGGAGTAGTAAGGTTATATTTTGGACATATGAAGTCCTATCGGGATGATTATGGGTGAAAATAGTTATTTCAAAATCAAGATGGAAAGTGAGGTGCATAAGATTCGACAAAATTGATTAAGTTTGCAGAAGATCTATCTTCCAGCAGTGTTTAGTGAAACTGTGTAAATAATCTGAGAAAACCTAAAGCATGAAAGTTGTAGGCATTTGAAATAGCTTTCCAACGATATATTATGGAGCCCGAATGGATATTTTTGCAAAACGTTATTCCCGTTTTACATACCACTACGCAATATGCGCGCCCAGTAGCGCGACCGCGCTAATGGGGTTTTGTTCTGGCCATTTAGCGCGGTTGGGGCCTCCAGGTGCACAGGGGCGCTATTAGGTGGTTAATTTAAAGCTCTACTTCGTCCCCCACACCCCCAAAACATAAAAACTTGCTCTAGGAAGGAAAACTCTCAAAACCCTAACCCCTTAAAGGTCCTTCCATTATCCAAGGTAAGTTCTAATGGTGATTCTAAGATTATTTTAATTTTCCAACATCTTATTAACATGGGTAAACCCTCCTTATCATCAGATATTCGATTGGGACATCATTGTTGAGAGAAGGAACCCTAGAACTCGAATTCAAGGGGATTGAACTTCAAGGAGGTAATGTCTTCACCCTCTAATTGATTCTAGCATTGGATTAATGATTATAGACTCTAGTTCATGAGATATGAATTTATGAGTTTGATAGAAAAGCATGAACGATTATAGGTTTGGGTTGTTGATTATTGATTGTTGGTTAAGGGTGTTGTTTACCTTATGGGTGATAAAGAATAATGTAGATTATAACTATTTGAGACTCTAGAATTTATCTAGGAGCAAAAGAATGGGTTATTGGGTATAGAAAAAATATTAATAAGGGCTATGAAGCTTTATGCCACCAAGTGTTTGATAAAATGCCAAAGTGACCAAAACATGGCTATTGTTGCTAATATGGAATCCCTTTGACTTGCATTGATATAGATAAAAGTTGAAAATGTTGGAAAATATTATATTATGCTCAAGAGCAGGAAGTTAAGGTATGTGAGGCTAACTCTCTATGTTTTGGAATGTTATTGATTCTCCCTACAATACGTTTCTTTTACGACGTTACTAATTGCCTCAGAAATATAGTTAAGCCTAGTTCCTTGAATAGTTACAGAATTTCTATTCTCTAGCTTCATAACTCGTTCATGACTTTCATTCTGAACGTCGTGAGCTCAGTTCGTACAATATAGACTTGGGTTTGATATCCCTAAGTCTCAGTAAAACTTACTCAGTATTTCATAAACAATTGAAGTTTCAGCGTTCATAATCAGTTCAATAATACATATCCCAATCTAGTCTTATTCAATATTCAAGTATCATGTAACTCAGTATGGTTCAGTATTTCAGCATCATGTATTTCAGTATCATGTATTTCAGTATGATTCTCAGTTTCTGAATGTTGAACACCTGTATTTGGGCCTGAGGCCGTAGTTTATATGCTTTATGCATACTTGGGCCTAAGGATGTAGTTTATGATTTATGCATGTTTGGGCCTGAGACCGTAGTTTATGCTTTATGCATTTTTGGGCCTGAGGCCGTAGTTATGTATACGTATACTTGGGCCTGAGGCCGTAGCTTGTGCACATATATATTGGGCCCGGGGCCATAGCTTATTTAGATAAACAGGTTGTTCATCATTCAGAAGAGGGAGTATTCTTATCCTTACTTCCTTTTCTGTTCAGTTATCAGTTACCATTTCAGTTATCAGTTCAGTTATCAGTTCAGTTATCAGCTATCAATTCAGCTTATCAGTTATTAGTTCAGTTATCAGTTATCACTTCAGTTATCAGTTATCAGTACAGTTCTCAATTATCAACTTAGTTTTGGTTTCATCATTTATAATTCTTTCTTTCAGTTGCTTTACATACCAGTGCAATTCAAATGTACTG
>ML278328.1:1300-16205 GCA_005239495.1 Nicotiana undulata
CCTTCCTTATTTAGTCTTAGCATTTGATTCAGAGACGTATATTGTAGTTTTAGCAGAGTTAGATTTATTTATTCTTAGATGCTCATGACTATTGACTCCAGTTCTTGGGAGGTTTATTTAGAGTATTAAGGGGACGCTAAGACTTATTATTATTAATTATGATGTGGTTGTTTGCTTATTATTTTATTGTGAACTGTGATAATTGAATAAATGCGTAGTAAAGTGATGGTCGTCTAGCCTAGTTCCATGATAGGTGCCATCACGGCCTGTTAGGATTTGGGGTCGTGACAAGTACTGAGATTTGATTTGTGCGAGCACATGTGTTGGGGGACTTATATGTCCGTTCTGTCCTTATTGATGAAACCTTATGACTAGATGACTTCATGGTGAGTGTGATATGATGGTTAGATGTGTACATGTTGTTTGAGTTTGACAAAATGAATTGGCAGGAGATGTAGCAAGAACCATTGAGTATTTGGCTTATGTCTTGAGTTAGAATATGACCTCGAGTTGTGAGTGTATTGAAGGACCTCTCGTATAGCTTATGGAGTAAAGTGGATTTTTCTGTTATGGTCTGAGTTTCTGGTGGTGTCCTTTGGGCTGATCGATGCCCCAACAACATTCATGTATTTGATTAATGGTGTGTTACAGCCGTGTTGGCACTTCTTTGTTATTGTATTCATTGACGGCATCCTGGCGTACTTTCGTAGCCAGAGGTAGCATACTCAGCATGTGAGGATGGTATTATAAGGATTCAGGGAGGAGAAGCTCTATGCAAAGTTCTCCAAGTGTGAGTTTTGGCTCAGTTCAGTAGCATTCTTGGGACACGTGGTGTCCATCGAGGGTAACCATGTGGTCAGACAAGTGTGGGCAGATCTTCCAGAAGCTCAAGAATTCCTTGGCCACAACCCCACTGTTAGTATTGCCATCAACTTCAGGTTCTTATACTGCTTAATGGTATGTCTCGAGGGCAGGCAGTGGTTGTGTTCTAATGTAGGAAGGTATAAGGATTGCGTGATAGCTACGAACTTTGGAAGTGTATAGGGAGATATCATTTTAAGGTTAAGCAGGCAGGGGTATTTCCTGTGGGTTGTCCTGAGGTGTGTGACCCTTATGTTTATCTGTAGCAAGTTCTTTTCTATCAGTAAATGATGTATGTCGTAATTTGAGTTTAGATCGCTTGTGGGAGTTGGCATGATCATTAAAATGGTGAATGCGAGATTTTCATACGAGTGGAGGGTTAGATAGTCTGGGTCATATGAGCGTATGAAGGATTTAGTTGAATCCCACCACAGTATGGTGGCAGTGATAATGTGTGGGCATCGTGAGTTATTGTTTGTCTTGATCTTTGGCTTTGAGCCAAGTGGGGGAATCCGCTAATGATAGTTGATTACACGATTATGTGTTGTATTGGTTTCGGTTCGAGGTATGTTGGTGAATCAGTTATGACCTACAGAGGTAGAGTCTGAGAATGAATCGAGTGATGGAAATTTCTTCGATACAAATTGTAATGTACCTTACGGATGGTGGAATTCATTTAATGATGGAGTTGTACTGGTAAGTGTAGAGTGTGCAATGTATGAGTGTGATTATTGCTTCAATGTGTGGATTACTTTCCTAGTATGTGGATTGCAAGCGGGGTCAGGTCGTTCTGTTTACTTGGTTAGTGTAATTGAAATTGCGTAGAGTAAATGACGTTCGAGAATGGTTCAGACGGATTCAAGGTTATATGTAGCGATCGAGGATCTTCAAGGTGTGAGAAGGGCTAGAACTGAGATTTACGGGGAAGGTGTCAAGGCTTGTGGTGTATTTGCATTATCATGGATTCTATCCATCAGTATCAGGAAAGTGAAGGTAATGACTTTAAATTCGCAGGAAGTCTCTTTAGGGTAAGTATTTCTAATGTGGTTCTTTGGGGATATTTGAGAGAGTATTCAGCAGCTTATGAGCCTTAGACGATATATTTTTTATGCTCGGGTTTCGTGCGGTGAGTCTAGATTGAGAATTGCGGTATTATAGCAAGAAGAAGTATCAATTCGAAGGTAAGTCAGAAGGAACTTGAACGAATAGGAAAGCTTGGTAGTAGGTCGGATCGACATGATAAACGATAAGGGATATGATTAGTTCTGTGGGTGTTATGAAGTAATAAGTTGTTACAAGTGTTTCTTAGCAATTCTCTTAGAATTTTGTGGCATGCGTAGTTTGGTTGAGTTAGAAGGATTCAGTCCTGGAAGTTGGGTGTTGTACAAATGTGATTCGGGATTTCTTGATGGTTGCTACCACGGTTGGAGATGTATATTTTCTACTGGCATGACGGCCATGTGATGTATAGTGATTTTTCTTCTATATGGGATCAAATGGAAAGTTCTGGGCTAGTTGGATACGTAGTTGTTTGTGGATAGGAAGGGAGCATGAAGTTCTCATATTTATCCTTGGATTGGATGGTGTATGCTGTATTTTGTGTATAGTGGAGAGTGGCATATGTGAGGTCACAATTCAGTTTTGGAAGGAAGGTCAGAACTGGCAGTTTCAGATGATTAGGTAAAGGATACCACTATTGGGTGGCTGGATGAGAGTATACATTCATAAAGGACAATGTGTATGGCAATGTGTTTGAATAAGGATGCTTCATTGGTGTTACGACGCTCTCTTGTTGGATCGACTGCTGGTATTCAAGGTTTCTTGGTGACACAAAGGAATTATGGGGGTATCCCTCGTGGAATGATGAAGTATTAGGGGCGTGTTATATGTTTGAGTGGTAGAAATGGGATCAGATATGGTAATTGGTGCGCCTCATGGGTTTTGAGACTGGGAGTTTTCATGAACAGATTATTTTTGTAGTTGTGAACTACGAGGATGCGAGCAAAGCTAGTCAGGTGTTAGTATATGTCATGATTCAGTCATTATGAACCTTTGGAGAGTTATCTGCCTGTTGTGGATGACCAGAGTTGATCTAGAATATAATTATTGGTAGGCCAGTACGCCAGTATGTTCTATCGGGGCTCTATAGCGAGAATTGAGTAAGGTAAGTAATTGGGTGTTGTAGGATTGAGACGTGTTGGTTATGTTCTTTATGGTTCGGGTGGCATGGTATCGTCCGATTTNAGCGAGAATTGAGTAAGGTAAGTAATTGGGTGTTGTAGGATTGAGACGTGTTGGTTATGTTCTTTATGGTTCGGGTGGCATGGTATCGTCAGATTTCCCCATGGTTATGGCAATGCACTTATAGTAATCTATGTTGAATTTCGCATGGTTATTGATTTTGAGCTAGGTGGTTTGGAGTATGTCAGGTGGTCCAACGGTTGGGTGGGATCACGCTTTGCAGCTCAGTTAGGTAGAGGTATGATCCTTGGTGTCGGATTTGTGTGATATGGTTTCACGATGTGTATCAGGCTTTTAGTATGATGTGGTAATGGCAAGAGTAATGTCATGATAGTCCTCTCATGTTCCTCTTTATTTAATGAATTGAGCTCATGGGATGTTGTTATTGAGCGCACGAGTTGCACAAGCTATGGATCTGGATGGTATTTATGCTGATCGGACGAATGGTTGCTGGTTTCTACGTGTTGCTTTCATCAACGGCACCATATGAAGGTGTTTAAGTGAGGTTTTGTTTGATAAGAGGTTATTTACCGGTATTGGGTTGTTATGAGCATCGATTGGGATTAGGAGTCATCGCTATGAGTGTTGAGTCATGCGGTATATTATGTGATTTCATCTTGTGTTACGGATATGGCTTGATACAGCGTGTTCAGACTATTTCAGCTTTTAGTCGTGGAAATTTGACCTTGTGAATTGACTCAGAAGTGGGAATTTAGTTCTAAGGTTTATGGGTCAAGATTGGATTTCGAATTTTCATCTGTGTGGTGCTATCGGACCTATATGGGTCAGGGTGATGTGGAATAATCTCCGAATAGGTGCATGGTAGGTTACACGACAATTTTGGTGGTGTTTGGAACAACTCTAGGCACGTTCGAGGACGAACGTTTGTTTAAGTGGGGGAGAATGTAACGACCCGGTCTGTCGTTACAAAAAACCTACATTATAATTGCTGTTATTGACTTATCATAGACCAATTATTCTATTTTTGATGTGTTAGAGTTGATAAGCTTGAAATCGGAATGGTTAAATGAGAATTGAGTCACTTAGTCTTTAAAAATAGCCTTAAAATGGGAAAGTCAACTGAGAGTTGACTTATTGGTAAACGACCTTAAAATGCGGATTTTACGGCTCTGATAGCTTTGTTAGGTGATTTGGGACATAGGAGTGTGTTCAGAATAATTCTTTGATGTCCGGTGTAGAATTAGGCTTGAATTGGCGAAAGTTAGTTTTTGGTGATTTCAGGTCGGCAGTGGAAAATAGGCTATCGGAGTCGGAATGGAATTCCGATAGTTGGAACAGGTTCATAATATCCTTTTGGATGTGTCTACAAAATTTCAGGTCAATCAGAGTTGTTTTGGACAGTTTCGGCATCTTTGGTGGATTTTAAAATTTTTTAAAGTTCTTAGGCTTGAATCCGATGTAAATTTGGTGTTTTGATGTTAGTTTTGGTATTTTGAGAGTGAAACTAAGTTTGAATGATCATATGTGATGTGTTGGTACAGTTGGTTGGGGTCCCAAGGAGCTCGGGTGAGTTTTGGATAGGTTTGGGCTGCGTTGTGCTCGTTTTTCTTATGCTTCAGCGTCGTTTCTTCAAGCATAAATGATATCATATTGAACAAATGAGCTCCGATTACTGTTTTGAAAGAAGCATTAGATCCGTATCGTAATTATGTAGCAAAAAGAATCATCGAATTTGGACATCGTATGAGGATTTTATGGTCATTTTACCAAGGTTGCCCAGATCTTTTAGGTTAATGACGAAATTGCCCCTGATGGCGTATTAAAAACCTGCACTATTTGCAAATCTTAAAACCTACATATCTCCTTCATTATAAGGTCAAATTGAGTGATTCAAAAGCCTAAATTGATTAGAATTTCACAAGGAATCCATTGGGATCAGTAAAACGCGTGAACCATATATATATAACGAGCAATTCGAGTTTTCTTCCAATTTTTGACTGGGGAGAAGCTTTTTGGGCGATGTTTGAAGGAGAAAATCAGTGGGTATCACAGAGGTAAGCAATTTGATTATTAAAACTTGTTTATGGGTGATTACAGACCATAACCCCAGCCTTTAATTCATGAAAACCAGTAGAAAAATAGGATTTTGGGGCATGAGATTATGAGACCTTCAAGGGTCGATTTGAGGGGTCAAACGGACTCCGATTTTGGTGTTCTTTATATGTACGGACTCGTGGGAAGATGAAGAATACTTTTCGGTAAAACTATCTGAGTTTCGGGACGCGGGCCCGGGGGTCGGGTTTTGACCGATTTCGGATTTTTTAGTTAAATTCGATATTTTTCAATTGGAATTTATTTCTTAAGAATATGTTGATGATAAAAATCTGAACTTTGTAGATTTGGAGCCTTCGGAGGTTGATTCGAGAGGAAAGCGTGTTGCGGAATAATTACGGGCTAGTTTTGAGGTAAGTAATGTCTTGAAATCCTGTCCTGAGGGTATGAAACCCCGGACTATGCACCCTTTTACGGGTTTTGAAATTAAAAGGTGGAAACTATGGAAACATCTTTCCTATTTAGGCTACTATTGAGTTGCGATACCAAACTTTTAAGCTTATGCTTAATTAGTATTTATATTTTATGACATGTTTTGGGCTGTAAGCCGTGTTTGGGGCCTAGTGCCGATCTGTTTACCCCTTGGGGGACTGTTTTACTGTGTTTCCTCACTTGATATGTTGTGAATTACACTCAGTCTTTTCCTGATAAATGGTTTTGACACTCAGAGTATTTTGATACTATTTATTGAAAAATGAAACACTGTTTTGGGTCGAGAACCCGGTTTGTTTATGGCCTAAGGGCTAATTGAAAGTGTCTGACTGAGTGATGTGAGGAGGCTTCCAGGCCTTATGAGTGATGTGAGGAGGCTTCCAGGCCTTATGAGTGATGTGAGGATGTTTCCAGGCCTCATGAGAGAGATAAGAAGGCTTCCAGGCCTTATGTTATTATTGCGCTTGGGCTGTAGGAGCCCCTCCGGAGTCTGTAACACACCCCAAATGAGCGCCGGTACCGATTGAGTGATGAGGATTTCCCGCAGGGCTGATACTGAGTGATGATTGATACTGAGTGATGATTGATACTGAGTTATTGAGGGAATTCCTGAGGGCATCTGTTATGAGAAATGATTTTGGCTCGAGGGGCACTTTTATGATGATTTTACTATGTTTTCAAGCTATGATTTACTTCATTTTCAAACTGGTTTTACTGAGGATTTCACTGAGATATACTGATATTGTACTTGTTTTTCAAAGGAGTTTGGAACTGGTTTTTGAACCTATGAAATTGCTGAATACTACTTGGTGACTTGGTGTTTTACTGGCTTTTGTGAAATGGTGTATCTGTTTGTGTGCTTTATATTTCTCAGACTGTGATTTCTTTTCATTACTACTGAGTTGGCGTACTCATAAAGACTCCCTGTGCCTCTGTGCACATATCCAAGTACCATCTCTCAGTAGTAGCTGGCACAGGTTCGATAGCAGAAGTTCACTGGATTTCGAGGTAGCTGTCCAGCGTCCACTGCTTCTCCATTTCCCTTCCTTGTTTAGCTTTAGCATTTGATTCAGAGATATACATTATAGTTTTAGCAGAGTTAGATTTATTTATTCGTAGATGCTCATGACTATTGACTCCAGTTCTTGGGAGGTGGTTTAGAATATTATGGCGACGCTAAGACTTATTTATATTATTTATGCTATGGTTGCTTATTGATTATCTAATTGTGAACTGTTATGATTGAACAAAAGCGTAGTAAAGTGATGGTCGGCTAGCCTAGTTCCACGATAGGCGCCATCACGACCTGTTAGGATTTGGGGTCATGACAGAGGGTTAGATGGTCTGGGTCATATAAGCTAATGGAGGACTTAGTGGAACCTCACCACAGTATGGTGGCAATGAAAATGTGTGGGCATCGTAAGATATTGTTTGACTTGATCCTTGGCATTGAGACAAGTGGGGGAGTCCGTTAAAGTTAATTTGATTACACGATTATGCGTTGTATTGGTTTCGGTTAGAGGTATGTTGGTGAATCAGTTACGACCTGCAGAGGTGGAGTCTAGGAATGACTCGAGTGATGGAAATTTCTTCGATACAAGTTGTGATGTACTTTACGGATAGTGGAATTCATTGAATGATGGAGTTGTACTGGTAAGTGTAGAGCGTGCAATGTATGAGTGTGCTGGTTGCTTCAAAGGTGTGGATTACTTTCCTAGTATATGGATTTCAAGCGGGGTCAGGTCGTTCTGTTACTTGATCAGTTTAATGGAGAATTGCGCAGAGTGGGTGACTCTCGAGGATGGTTTGGATAGTTCAAGGTTATATGTAACGATTGGAAGTCTTCAAGGTGTGAGAAGGGCTAGAACTGAGAATTACGGGGAAGGTGTCAAGGCTTGTTGTGTATTTGCATTATCATGGATTCTATCCATCAGTATCAGGAAAGTGAATGTAATGACTTTAAATTCGTAGGAAGTCTCTTTAGGGTAAGTATTTCTAATGGGGTGCTTTTGGGGGATATTTGAGGGAGTACTCAGCGGCTTATGAGCCTTAGACGGTATATTTTTATGCTCGGCTTTCGTGCGGTTAGTCGGGATTGAGAATTTCGATATTATGGCAAGAAGAATTATCAATTCGAAGGTAAGTCAGAAGAAACTTGGATAAATAGGACAACTTGGTAGCACGTCGGATCGGCATGATAAGGGATATGGTTAGTTCCTAGGGTGTTTATAAGGTAATGGGTTGTTACAGGTGTTTCTTAGCAATTCTCTTGGAATTTTGTGGCATGCGTAGCTTGGTTGAGTTAGAAGGATTCAGTCCTGTCAGGTTGGTGTTGTACAAATGTGATTCGGGAGTTCTTGGTGATTTCTACCACGGTTGGAGATGTATATTTCTACTGGCGTGAGGGACATGTGATGTATAGTGATTTTGATTCTAAATAGGATCAATGGAAAGTTCTTGGCTAGTGGGGTACGTAGTTGTTTGTGGCTAGGAAGGGAGCATGAAGTTCTTATATTTATCATAGGATTGCATGGCGTATGCGGTATTTTGTGTATAGTGGTGAGTGGCATATGTGAGGTCACTATTCAGTTCTGGAAGGAAGGTCAGAACTGGCAATTTCAGATGATTAGGTTAAGGATACCACTATTGGGTGGCTGGATGAGAGTATACATTCATAAAGGGAAATGTGTTCGAATAAAGATGCTTCATTGGTGTTACGACACTCTCTAGTTTGATCGACTGCTGATATTCAATGTTGCTTGGGGTCACAGAAGAATTTTAGGGGTATCCATTGTGGAATGATTAAGTATTGGGGGCATGTTATATATTCGAGTGGTGAAATTAGGATCAGATATGGTAACTGGTGCGCTTCTTGGATTTCGAGACTGAGAGTTTTCATGAACATATTATTTTTGTAGTTGTGAACTACGGAGATGCGAGCAAAGCTAGTCAGGTGTTAGTATTGGTCATGATTAAGTCATTATGAACCTTTGGAGAGTTCTCTTCCTGTTGTGGATGACCAGAGTTGATTTAGAATATAATTATTGGTAGGCCAGTATGGGTGTGTGTTCTACACTGAGTCGTTATTGTTGACTCCGAATTGCTATTTGTTGAGGGGTGTACCATTCGACTGCCATTGAGTTTATTCGTGTTTCAGAGTGATCTATGAGTTACCTTTCGGTATTTTGAGGAGTTTTGATTGTTGGTTACCTGTGCATAGGGTGCGGTTCTATCTGGGCTTGATAGCGAGATTTGAGTAAGGTAAGTAATGGGGTGTTGCAGCATTGAGACGTATTGGTTATGCTCTTTCTGGTTCGGGTGGCATGGTATCGTCCGACTTCCCCCGTGGTTATGGAAATGCACTTTAAGTAATTGATGTCGAATTTCGCATGGTTATTGATTTTGAGCAAGGTGGCTTAGAGTGTGTCATGTGGTCCAGCGGTTGGATGGGATCACGCTTTGCAGCTCAGTTAGGTAGAAATATCATCCTTGGTGTCGGATTTGTGTGATATGGTTTCATGAGGTGTATCAGGCTTTTAGCATGATATGGTAATGGCAAGAGAAATGGAAGGATAGTCCTCTCGTGTGATTCTTCTTCATTTTATAAATTGAGCTTTTGGGATGTTGTTATTGAGTGCACGAGTTGCACAAGTTATGGCTCTGGATGGTATAGTGGTCTTGATGATGATCGGACGAATGGTTACTAGTTCCTGCGTGTTCCTTTCATCATTGGCAGTATATGAAAGGGTTAGAATGAGGCTTTGCTTGATAAGAGGTTATTGACTGGTATTGGGTTGTTATAAGCAACTATTGTGAGTAAGAGTTATCGCCACGAGTGCTTGAGTCATGCAGTGGATCATGGTATTTCATCGGGTTACGGATATGACTTGTTACAACGTGCTCAGACATAGTTGTGGGATTTTGATCTTGTAAATTGATTCAAAAGTGAAAATGTAGTTGTAGGTTTATGGGTCAGGATTTGATAATGAAATTTCAGTTATGTGGTGCTATCAGACCTAGACGGGTAGGGCGATGTGAGATCACCTCCGAATATGTGCATGGTAGGTTACACAACAATATTGGTGGTGGTTGGAACAACTCTAGGAACGTTCGAGGACGAACGTGTTTCTAAGTGGGGGAGAATGTAACGACCCGGTCGGTCGTTACGTAGAACCTGCATTTTAATTACTGTAATTGACTTGTTATAAGTTGGTTATACTGTTATTGATGATTTAGATTTGGTAGGCTTGAAATCAGAATGGTGGTAATGAGAGTTTAGTCATTCAGTCTTTAAAAATAGCCTTAAAACTGAAAAAGTCAACTGAGAGTTGACTTATTGGTAAACGACCTCAGAATGTGAATTTTATGGCTCGGAAAGCTTCGTTAGGTGAGTTGGGACTTAGGAGTGTGTTCAGAATAATTTTGTGATGTCCGGGGTAGAATTAGGCTTGAATTGGCGAAAGTTAGTTTTTGGAGATTTCCGGTCGGCAGTGGAAAATAGGCTATCTGTAACGACCCGGCCTGTCGTTACGTAAAACCTGCATTATAATTATTGTTATTGACTTGATATAGATTGGTTATACTGTATTTGATGTATTAGAGTTGATAGGCTTGAAATCGAATGGTTGTAGTGAGAGTTCAGTCAATTAGCCTTTAAAAATAGCCTTAAAATGAAAAAAAGTTAACTAAGAGTTGACTTATTGGTAAACGACCTCAGAATGAGAATTTTATGGCTCGAATAGCTTCGTTAGGTGATTTGGGACTTAGGAGTGTGTTCAGAATAATTTTGTGATGTCTGGTGTAGAATTAGGCTTGAATTGGCGAAAGTTAGTTTTTGGCAATTCCGGTCGGATGTGGAAAATAGGCTATCGGGGTCGGAATGGAATTCCGACAATTGGAACAGGTTCGTAATGTAATTTTGGACTTGTCCGCAAAATTTCAGGTCAATCGAAGTTGATTTGGACAGTTTCGGCATCATTGGTGGATTTTAGAAATATCAAAGTTCTTAGGCTTGAATCCGATGTGAATTTGGTGTTTTGATGTTAGTTTTGGTGTTTTGAGAGTGAAACTAAGTTTGAATGATGTTATGGGATATGTTGGTAAGTTTGGTTGGGGTTCCGAGGGGCTCGGGATTGATTTCGGGTGGTTAACGGACTCGTTGGGAATTGAAAACACTGCTGGTTTTCTGGTGTTTTTGCATAGGGAATGAACCCTATGCGTTTGCGGAAGGGGGCCTGCGTTCGCATAGGGGAAATGGGAGCTGGGGCATTTTTGTGTTGTGCGTTCGTGATGGTCAAGGTGCGAACGCAGAGAAGAGAAGGAAGGTGCATCGCGAACGCGGAGAGACGAGTGCGTTCGCGTAAGGTTCAAGTCACCTGGGGGACCCCCAGGCCGTTGGTCAGTGCGAACGCGGACCTGGGGTGCGAACGCAAAGGTTCGTCTGGGAAAGCCAGTGCGAACACGGCTTGGGGACCGCGATCACGATCGCGAAGGGTAATGAAGGCTGGTCAACGCGAACACGGCCCGTTGACCGCGAACGCGTAGAATAAATACTTGGGCAGTTAATTAAAAGCCCTTTCGCGACCTAGACCTTATTTTACACCATTGTTGAGCGGAGGAAAGCTTTTTGGGAGATTTTTGAAGGAAACAATCAGTGGGTATCATAGAGGTAAGTAATTTGATTATTAAAACTCGTTTATGGGTGATTATAGACCATAATCCCAGCCTTTAATTCATGAAAAACAGTAGAAAAATAGGATTTTGGGGCATGAGATTATGAGACCTTCAAGGGTCGATTTGAGGGGTCAAACGGACTCCGATTTTGGTGTTCTTTATATGTACGGAATAGTGAGAAGATGAAGAACACTTTTCTGTAAAACTATCTGAGTTTCGGGATGCGGGCCCCGGGGTCGGGTTTTGACCGGTTTCGGATTTTTGAGTTAAATTTGATATCCTTCGATTGGAATTCGTTCCTTAAGCATATATTGATGATAAAAATATAAACTTGGTAGATTTGGAGCCTTCGGAGGTTGATTTAAGAGGCAAGCGCATTGTTGAATAATTTCGGGCTAGTTTTGAGGTATGTAATGTCTTTAAATCCTGTCATGAGGGTATAAAACCCCGAACTATGCACCCTTTCACGGGTTTTGAAATGCAAAGGTTTGAACTTTGGAGATATATTCCTTACTTAGGCGACTATTGAGTTGCGAAACGGATTTTAAAGCTTATTGCCAATGGTACTATATATACATGATATGTTTTGGGCTGTAAGCCGTGTTTGGGGCCCAGTGCCGACTTGTTTACCCTTCGGGGGTTATGTTTTACTATTTTCCTAACTGACATGTTATGATTTTTCACTCAGTCCTTTCTGTGAAATTGTTTTGACACTCAGAGTATTTTGATACTACTTCTTGAAAATGAAACACTATTTTTGGGTTGAGAACCCGGTATATTTATGGCCTGGAGGGCAAATTGAGAGTGTCTGACTGAGTGAGGCTGCTGTCTTATATTGTGAGGATGATATGATATGAGTGAGGCTACAGGCCTATATTGTTTGTGAATTATGCCATGCCATGGCTTATTATTGCGCTTAGGCTGTAGGAGCCCCTCCGGAGTCTGTAACACACCCCCATTGAGCGCCGGTACCGATTGAGTGATGTCCGCGGGGCTTATGATGAGTGATGTGAGGTTGCCTGATGGGCAGAGTAATTGTGAGGTTGCCTGATGGGCAGAGTAATTGTGAGGTTGCCTGATGGGCAGAGTGATTGTGAGGTTGCCTGATGGGCTGATACTGAAAAATATTGTTACAAGAAATGCTTTGGCCCGAGGGGCAGTTTTATGAAGATTTTTACTGAGTTTTAAACTATGATTTACTTTGTTTTCACACTGGTTTTACTGAGAACTTTTGAAATATACTGATATTGCACTTGGTTTCAAAGGATTTCTGGAAACTGATTTCGAACTTATGAATTGATGAATACTACGTGGTGACTTGGTGTTTTACTGTTTTTTTGTGGAATTGTGTACTTGTTCTGTGTGTTTATATTACTGAGACTGTGATTTATTTTTATTACTACTGAGTTGGCGTACTCATAAAGACTCCATGTGCCTCTGTGCACAGATCCAGGTACTAGCTCGCAGCAGTAGCTGATGCAGGTTCGATAGCAGCACTTCATGGGATTTCGATGTAGCTGTCCAACATCCAGAGCTTCTCCATTTCCTTCCTTATTATGTTTTTAGCATTTGACTCAGAGACACATATTATAGTTTTAGAAGAGTTAGATTTATTTCCATAGATGCTCATGACTATTGACTCCAGTTCTTGGGAGGTTGTTTAGAATATTATGGGGACGCTAAGACTTATTTATATTACTTATGCTATGGTTGCTGCTTATTGTTTAATTGTGAACTGTTATAATTAAATAAATGCGTAGTAAGGTGATGGTTGGCTAGCGTAGTTCCACGATAGACGCCATCAAGGCCTGTTAGGATTTGGGGTCGTGACAAGTTGGTATCAGAGCACTAGGTAACATAGGACTCAACGGCCATGAGCAGGTTTAGTAGAGTCTTGCAGATCGGTACGGAGACGTCTGTACTTATCTTTGAGAGGCTGCCAAACGTTTAGGAAACTTATATTGTTTCATTCTCTCACAGATGGTGAGGACACGCAATACCGATCAGGGTGACCAGGCACCAGCCTGACCCACAAGGGGTCGAGGCCGTGGTAGAGGTAGGGGACCAGCTCAGGCAGCAGCCGGGGTGGTACCACAGGATCCCCCTATCATACAGGATCAAGTTCCTGCCGATGGTGCTCCAACAAGATAGGCTCCGGCACCGGTAGTGCCTATTGTTATTCCGGGTCTTCAGGAGACCCTGACTCAGATATTGACGGTGTGTTCCAGTTTAGCTCAAGCAATTGCTATGTCCACTACTGCCAATACAGCTCAGACCGGGGGAGGCAATCAGACTCCAGCTGCCCCGACACCTGAGCAGGTTGTACGGGGTATTCAGGCACCAGTAGAAGCCCCAGTTCAGTCGGTTGCTCCAGCTTAGGATTTTGTGGTTGCTGCTATGTCTGAGGATGAGCAGCGTAGGTTGGAGAGGTTTAGCAGACTTAAGCCTCCGACTTTCAGTGGCACAGAAGGAGAGGATGCCCAAGGTTTTCTTGATAAATGCAAGAGGATACTACGTACTGCGGGTATTTTGGAGACCAATGGGGTCTCGTTTGTTACATTTCAGTTTGCGGGTGCTGCTTTTACTTGGTGGGAGTCATTCGAGAGGCGTAGGCCGGTTGGTTCAGCACCTCTCACCTGGCATCAGTTCTCCACGATCTTTTTGGAGAAATATGTTCCTTAGTCCCACAGAGAGGAGCAGCGTAGGTAGTTTGAGCAGCTGCGCCAGGGAGAATTATCAGTTACCCAGTACGAGATGAGGTTTTCCGAGTTAGCCAGACATGCGTCTGAGATTGTCCCTACTGACAGGGAGAGGATTAGGAGGTTTGTAGACGGTCTCTCGTATCAGCTTCGGATTTTGATGACCAGAGAGAGGGTGTCTGCAGTCACATTTGAGCAGGTTATTGATATTGCTCGGGATATTGAGTCGGTTCGTAGGCAGGATCATGAGGAAAGAGAGGTCAAGAGGCCTCGGGGATCAGGTAATTTCAGTAGTGCCCCTTCCAGAGGGCAATTTCAGCCAATCAGAGGTCGTTCATTTAGACCTCCACAGTCAGTTCGCCTAGCGTACAGTGGCGTATTGTCGGGGCAGGGTCCTCGCAATGCTCATCTAGGACGTTCATCTTTTAGTGCCCTTCCAACTCAGAGCTCCGCCCGAGCATCATCTTATCAGGGTTCATCTGGTGGTTATCATGAAGGCAGGGGTTTTCGTCAGTTTTCATCTCCAGCTCCAGGTAATTGTTGTGAGTGTGGAGAGTACGGACATGAGTGGAGGCAGTGTCCCCGTCGTCCTATTAGTTCAGCTTAGCAGAGGGTTCAGCCCTCGGCTTCAGCCCCAGTCATATCACCACCTAACCAGGCCACTAGGGGTGGTGGTCAGGCAGCTAGAGGCCGCCCTAGAGGGGGAGGTCGAGCAGGTAGAGGCCAGCCACATATTTATGCACTTCTGGCTAGGCCTGATGCTATGGTGTCATATACAGTGATTACATGTACTATTTCAGTTTGTCACAGTGATGCTTTGGCTTTATTTGACCCTGGTTCCACGTACTCTTATGTCTCATCCTATTTTGCTCATTTTTTGAATATGCCCCGTGAGTCTCTAGTTACTTCTGTTCATGTTTCGACTC
>ML278329.1:0-15077 GCA_005239495.1 Nicotiana undulata
GAAGGCTGAAAATGTGATATTCCCGTATGGTATTCTGTTTTTGGGGTATTTTTAATAACTCGGCAAAATTACCCTTCGCGTTCGCGGGCCCATGGACGCGTTGGCGAAGGGTTAGCTGCTGGGACCTACACGTTCGCGGAGCTAGGGCTGCGTTTGCGAAGGTCTGACTCCCTAACCTTCCGCATTCGCGAGCCTCTGCTCGCGTTCACGAAGAACAAACCTACCTGACCCCAGACCCCACCCTATAACACTACGCGTTCGCGAGAGGGGCGTCGCGTTCACGTAGAGCAGTACCCCCATAGCTCCGCGTTCGCGACCGTACCCGTGCGTTCGCGTAGAAAAAAACCCAAGCCACACTAATTACCCTTCGCGTTTGCGAGCCCTTGGCCGCGTTCGCGAAGGGTATTACACTAGACATCATAAACAGGCCAAGAACACCAGATTTTTCATGCATTTCACATCCCGTTAGCTACCTGAAACTTACCCGAGCCCTCGGGTCTCAAAACCAAAAACACACACGACTCTCAAAACATCCTATGGACTTATTCAAGCTTTTAAATCATCAAAATATCATCAAAATCAACGAATTAAACCTCAAAACCCATAGAAATTTCTTAAGACTTCATAAGGCTTAATTATTCTGATTTTTATCCGAAACCCATCATTTCGAGTCCGTTTTACACCAAATTTTATAGATAAGTCACATAACATATAATAAACATGTTTCTGGCTCCAAAACCATAATACGGGCCCGGTAACACGATTTTCACATAATTATTCATTTCCAAAATCCTTTATTATTTTCAGAAAATAATTTTCTTTAAAAATTTATTTCTCGGGCTTGGGACCTCGGAATTCGATTCCGGGCATACTCCCAAGTCCCATATTTTCCTATGGACCCTCCGGGACTGTCAAATCACGGGTCCCGGTCCGTTTACCAAAAATGTTGACCAAAGTCAACTTTATTCAATTATTCAATTCAAAAATTCCATTTTTATCAAATTTTCACATAGAAGCTTCCCGGCTACATGCCCGGGCTGCGCACGCTTATTGAGGTGAGATTAACGCAGGATTTTAGGGCCTCGGAACACAGATTTAGCTGGAATTACTTAGGATGACCTTTTGGGTCATCACATCACTCCTCAGAAGAGGGGCTACACGTGGCATTGGCGCACCGATCATCATATCCATATCTACCCTGTCCCACCCCTTAGCGGTTATTGAAGCGAATTTTAATTAACGACCTCTATTGCGTGCTGTTACCCGTCCCTTCTTAATGGCCCTGGAGAAATTTAGGACCTCTACCTATGGGAAGTTCTAGATGGACCCCTAAGGTTTAAAGGAGAAAATACTAAGGCGACAAGCAATAACACATAGGACATCAGCAAATAGTAAATAAAGAGAAAATAAGAGGCTCAAGCTTACCTTCGCAGCTAATGCACGTAAACTGCACTACTCAAACACAAATAAGGGTATCAGACAAGATTCTAAGGCATGATGTCTAGGTGAGAATAAGAATACAAGAGATATGCATATTTATTATATAACTCAGAAACAGGGGCCTAACCAGTTTGCCTACTAATTTTAAACGTGTTAAGCATTAGGCAACATGCACAAAGAGGTAGATTTCCAGTTTTAGCCATTTTAATCACCTAAGGCTTGCTTAGGCATAGGATAGTGTATAAAATTTACCAGACTTATTAAAGAAAATTGTTACAAATTGTTTTACCTAAACATGTTGTTCTAGGTGTTGCAAAAATACAGGATCACTGCCAGTTGTTTAGAAACAGAGCAAAACCATTTTTTTATGTCATCCTTTATGCATCAATAGTTAACTAGGTGTAGTTGAACGAGTGAGACCCTAAACATGATATCTAGTATGCACATACAGAATGCAGAGTGACTTGCATGCAAAATCCTAGGCAGAGTTTTAGATACACTTCATGATTGCAGAGTTTCCTAGAGCAGGATTTCTAAGTGCATAGAAAAGTTACAACTTTATTAGACATGATTTTGCATGAGTGGCAGCTTAGTGTTGTCATTTACCCTAGGGACATGATTTCTAAGTGATAGTGAGCATACCAAATGAGATACTGAAATAATGTAAAAGACCTAAAGCATGATATCTAATGTGTATGTATAAGGCATAGTGGTTTATATGCAAAATTCCTAAAAGTAGTATTTCTAGATGCTCAACAGGTTACAACATTATTAGACATGAGTAGCCGTTTATATTAGTGTGTTTATCCTAGAACATGATTTCTAAGTGATAAACGATAGTACCAAAATGAGATGCTGAGACAGTATATATATGAAACCTAGGAGGCATGGTATGTAATGCATTATATGCTTTGCACACATTAGTCCTAAACATGAATTCTGTTGCGCACAAACGGAATGTAAACCTAGGAGCATGGTTTCTACCCTTTGATATTTATAACATGTATATCTACCCTTCCCATTTTTTACTATCCATCCCCAATATTTGTTTACAATAAATTATTACAAACCATTATTGAATGCATTACATAAGTAGATAAGAAAATAAGAAGCTATACTATAGGGAGCCTATCAATAGGCCCAGATTTCCATAGTTCCAATTCCAAGTGGTATTTCACATCCTTTCACATAATCTAGGTGTGTCAGAGTTCCCTAAGGACCTCAAGGGATCCCGGGCAGTTTTCACACCCAGATTTCATAACCATGGTTGAGTAAGTGCAGTGTGGAAGAGCCAACTCTAATGTATCAGAGTTCAGAGGGATCTCATAGGGATCCCAAAGCAGTCACACATTAGAGGGGCAGAACCTAGATGTCTAAGAGTAGAGTGAGAGTGCTTGACATAGTTTTGAAAAATATTTGAATGGGAAAATATTTTAAACAAGAAGGACTGGTTCAAAATGAGTTTTGCAAAATAGTAGAAGCCTTTGTTTAGTAAAAATAACTTAAAAAGAGTAGGGTAGTCAGAACATACATCATTCTAATCTCAGGATCAATCAAGTTGAGCAGCACACATAGAACAAAGAACTAGAACAGGTTCAGTAATCACAAACATGGTAATGAGGGATTGGGGACAAGTATAGAACATGTAAGTGTAAGCACACAATGGGCAGAGTCATACATAGGTTCAGAATCCAGAAATCCTAAGGGGGTTAAAGTAGCATGTATTTCAAACTTACACAGAACTAGGTACAAGTTGTTTTTCCACAGAAGGTTCAATTTAATAATCATAGAAACTTAGGTAAAGCAGAGTCATAGTAAGGTATACTAGAAAGGAGGTATTATTACATAAGCATGCTGAGTTCTAAGGGAGGGGATACATATTCAGAAGCATGATGATAGGCAATGAATCAGACACACATTAGTTGCAAGTTGAACAACAAAACCACTAGTAAAAACAAACTAAGAACAAGATGAATTGGAGTAATAAAAGAAACATGTTATTTTTTTAGACTTAAACAGAAACTAGGACATACCAGTATAGAAGAGAGCACACACAGAATGAAGAACCAAAGGTATAGTAGCCAAAGACAAGAGAGAGCAGAGGAGAACTTTGTGTAAGAGAGAGAGTTTTGAACAGTGTATTCGTGTCCCTTGTGCTAATGAAAGACTTGGGTATTTATAGTTTTAAACAGGAAGAAAATAAGGAAAAAATAATAGTTCAGCAGTAATTATAGAAGTATATACTAATTAGAATCAAATTAGTATAAAGACTTCCCTTAATTATGGAATCATACTCAAACGGTAATAGATAGTGATAACATAAGGAAATAAATCGTTGTAAGAACCCGGTCGGTCGTTACATAGAACATGCATTATTTTCACTACTTCTGCCTGGTTGTAGCTTGGTTAGACTATTCATGATATGTTAGAGTTGACTAGTCCGGGTTTGGAGTATTTATAGAAGGAATTTAGACACTTAGTCTCTAAAAATAGCCTTAGAGTTGGAAAGGTTAATCGGAAGTTGACTTATTGGGAAATCGACCTTGAGTGTTTATTTGGATTTTATGGCTCGAATACCTTCGTTAGGTGATTTGGGACTTAGGAGTGTTTTTGGAATATTTTTGTGATGTCCCGTGTAGAATTAGGCTTGAATTGGCGATGGTTAGTTTTTGGTGATTTTCGGTCGGTAGTGGAAAATAGGCTATCGGGGACGGAATGGAATTTTGATAGTTGGAACAGGTTCGTAATGTCATTTTGCATATGTCAGCAAAATTTCAGGTCAATCGAAGTTGTTTTGGGTAGTTTCGGCATCGTTGGTGGAATTTAGAAAATTCAAAGTTCATAGGCTTGAATTCGATGTGTTCTTGGGGTTTTGATGTTGAGTTTGATGTTTTGAAGGCTCGACTAAGTTTTAATAATCATATTTGATGCGTGGGTACGTTTGGTTGGGGTCCCGAGGGGCTCGGGATGGTTTTGGGTGATTAACCGAGAGTTTGGAATGGTTTTTTGTTGCTGATGTTGCTGTTACTGGTGTTTTCGCACCTGCGGAAGGGGAGCCACAGGTGCGGTCCCACAGGAGCAGACATGGATCCGCAGGTGCGGAAGTTTGGCTGAGTGAGAAGAGTCCGCAGGTGCGAGGTAATTGCCGCACCTGCGAGGCCGCATGTGCGGGATGTCGATCGCATGTGCGGAAGTTGAGGTCCTTGGGACTTTCCGCAGGTGTGCACCTAGGATCCGCAAGTGCGGGTAAGTGATCGCAGGTGCGGAACAACTGGGCAGAAGGTATAAAAGCGTGCCTTCGCGAATTTTAGCCATCTTTCTCAATATTTCATCCGGGTTTGAAGCTTTTGAAGGGATTTTGAAGATGGGATTAGATAGTTCTTCATTAAGGTAAGGTTCTTGGACTCTAAACTCTTTTATATGTGATTAAAGGTCAGATTTATGGTGGAAAATTTGGGAAACATTAGTGCAAATTGGGTAATTAGGGCTTGAGATTAAGAGGCTTTAAAATGGGGAATTGAGGGGTTATTTGGACTCCGATTTCAGTGTTCTTGGTATGTAGAGACTCGTGGGAGGACGAGGATTCTTGTGGTGTAAAATTTATCAAGTTTCGAGACGTGGGCCCGAGTTTCACCAATTTCGGGATTTTTGAGTATTTTTGATAAATTTCGATTGGGATTAGTTCCTTAGCATATTATAATGATATTCATTTGATTGTTGGTAGATTTGGAGCACTCGAAAGCCGGATTTAGAGGCAAGAGTACTGCGGAGTAGTATATTAGCCGGATTTGAGGTAAGTAACGCTTCCAAACTTGGAACTGAGGGTTCGAAACCCCAAACTATCTGATATTTGATATTAATTAAGGTGACGCACTTGCCAAGTGACGGGCATGCGGGCGTACACCGAATAATTATAGCATGGCTCATCCCATTACATTGTCTAATGGTTACCTCAGGTTGATATTGGTACTGCGAAGGTTGCATTTACCTTGAACGCAATAGAAATCATGCTAAGTATAAATGTTAAGGCTTCACGCCGATATGTTCAGACCGGAACGGTCGATTATTGCTGTCTCTGTTTATGATTATTGTTTTCATGTACTCAGTCCTGTTATAGTATATTTTTCATGCCTCAGTCTCGTAAATTGCTAGTTTATTCTATATTATCATTGGTTTGGGTTGATTTTCCTATGTTAGAGCATGGTGAGTGAGACTGGAAGGTACTGACTCAGTGAGGCTTAGAGACTGTTTTTTGAGATAGTTATGAGGTCGGACTGCACACCGCAGCGACCCTGGAATCATGCCTTCGTTGGCTTGATATAGCTCTTTGGCTTATTGGAGCTCTTCCGGAGTCTTTACACCCCCAGTGAGCGCACAAATATTGAGGGATGGATCTTCTTTGTACATGGATCTTGTCCGAGTGATATGTTCCGGAGATGGACCTTCTCCCTGGGGCTTATGTTCCGGAGATAGATCTTCTCCGTGGGGCTGGATCGGCCTTTTTACTCAGTACTAGGTGACTGTGTCGCTTGTGTTTATGCAATAACCGGGATGGACTTTCCCTGGGCTAGAAGGCCAGATTCTAGTACTGAGTGGACCACCTTATCAGAGTTTGATTACTGAGTACAAATAATTCTTGATTCTATATGAATTAATGTGGGCATGCAGGGCGACAAACGTAAATTGATGCATCTTGTTTATTTTCTGATATATTACTGTCATGTCCAAGTTATATACTGTTGTTCAAAATTATCGAAGGTTTAGTCTGTCACTACCTCTCAGCCCGTAGTTTGGTTTCGTTACTACTGAGTTGGTGTACTCACGTTACCCCCTGCACCTTGTGTGAAGATCCAGGTACATCGAGATTCAGCGCTGGTTAGTGAGTAGCAGCAGTTTCATCAGAGTTGACGAGGTAGCAGCTGGCGACCGTGATCTCGTCATCTCTTTCTCTTCTACCTGTCGTATTTACCTTTAGACTATGTTGGTCATTTCCTTTGGGGTTGTATTATGTATTAGCAGCTCATGACTGTGTGACACCGGATCTGGGAGTTGTAGATTTTGGGTTTTTGGTTTCATAAGTTTCTTTTAAATACAGATCTTTATTGTATTTAACTTCAGGCAGTTGACAAATGGTAATTTCCTTAATAAACGGTTTAGGATTAGTTACAATAGGTGGTTGGCCTGGTTTCATGACATGCGCCATCATGACTCCGAAATTGGGTCGTGACAATCGTATAAGGCTGATTGTACACATAAGGAAATAACATAAGTATAATATAGTATAGTATAGAGCATGTAAGTAAGGCCAAGTTCAGAATCCTATTTAAGGAAAATATATAAGAATTAGTTTGACAGCAAAATCAGTCAGATAAATAAGGCAACAAATAATTTAAATCTTGGAAATCGGTAAGGAGATCCTCGAGTGAGGTTCTAATTACAGGAAATCAACATCAATAAAAGGAAAATATCACACATGAGCGGGATAAACATGCTATAGGCAAGGAGAAACAGGAAATCAACATATCCTAATAAAGGAAAATGCTCAAAAATCAGTAGAGAATATCATGCAAGATCAATGAAGAACCAATCACAGGGATTAAAAGACACACAAATAGAAAACAATACTGATTTAGGGGGAATCAACACAAGCTTATGAGAACAAACAGAATAAACTCATAATAGGCAAAAATCATAAACCCTAACAAGCAAACATAGAGTAAAAATCACATAAATTAGGGGTTCATATGGAGCATGGCCTAAAATAAAGAATAAATGTAATATAGGCAGGAGAAGTGAAGATTCAGATACATCGATGAACAAAAATAGAGTAGAACAACATAATAAGCAGGAATAATAGCAGCCAGAAACCCTAACAAGAAAACATAGGGTAAAAGTCACGGAATCACAAAGTATTCATGGGAAACCAGTATACATACATATTAGGTAAATATATTATCGAAAACAGACTCATAACCACAGATTAAAATCAAGAACTTTGGGGTTTTTAACAAAACAAATGAGACAAAAGGGTAAATCTCAAATAAACGCTTAGACACAATGAAAATCATAGAGTAATACTAAAATCGGAAGGAAAATCGTTTTTGAAAAGAGGTTTAAGAACCTTAGTTTTGAAGATGAAGAATCATTTTGAGAAAAGTCAGAAAAACCTTTAAGGAGAACAACAAAATAACTCATAATATGCCAAGATCTATTACAGATCGAAGGAAATCAGGGACTAATAGTTAGGGTTTCATAGAGATAACCCAAAGAGAAAAAGAAACGGCCTAGAAACCATTGATTCTAGCCGAAAATAATAGGATCTTACTCAGACAGCCGTCAACGGCCGGAGAATGGCATGATAAAACATGGGAGGTGAGTGAACCACCTCTGGTTCTCTTGAGGACCTCAAAGGCTGCATCAACCCGATGTAGGAGGAGAGCCATGGGCTAGGGGTGGTGGTGAGACCACCGTAGTTACCGGTGAGTGACAGTCGGTGAAAGGAGTTGGGTTTTAGCAGAGTGAATTTGAGAGAGATGAGAGAGTAACGGTGGGGTAGACGGAGAGAAATGAGGGGGGGGGGGGGGGGGGGAGTGTTTTGGGGTTTTTTTGGGGAAGGGGGGACTGGAACCTTGATAAATTTTGGTCAAAAGNTGATCAATTTTGATCAACGACCAAGATTAAGTCAGGGATTGGGTCGGGTAGGATTTAGGTGTTGGGCTTGGGGTATTTGGGCCATTTAATTGGGTTGGGGGTCCGATTAGTTTAGGCCATAATTAGAATAAAAGTGGCTAGTTGTTAAATACCCAATTAAATTAACTGAAAAAAATTTATAAAATAGCTGATAATTGTAAAAAATGAAATTCATGCTTAGAAAATAATTTAAAATGATTACTTAGAATTTTAAAAATACAAATGGTTAATTACTGAATAAAAATAATATGAAATTATATGATTGAGCTATAATTGCAAAGTTACGACAATTATAGCCAAAAGGTGCCAATTTGGCTGATTATGCAATGATTTGGTCTTAATATGACCCTAAAATAATAAATTAAATCAAGAAAGGCTTTTGAAATCATTTGTAATGCAATTTTATAATTATTTATTGGAAATAAAATGTTGGATAAATTAAAATGAATTAATAAAAATATAGGAAAAATGCCAATTGCTATTAATGCATGATTTTGAGGCTATATATGCAATTAAAAAATATTTTGAGGAAAAATTGGGTATCAACAGTTGCCCCTCTTTACCCAGAAAGGATGAAAGAGTTTGTCGGGTAAAGATATGATGGCCAATTTTGACCGAGCGAAACGGTTTGAGAGATTTAGGTCGCACCCTGGTTTTTGAGCTGCCTACATATCCCTGGTTTTACAGGAATCAGGCCGTATGTAATCTGGATCCATCGACGAAGTGTACCGATGAAGTTATCACAAGAACGGACGCATCATCTAGGGCTGGATGAGTGAAAGGTTTACAGGAACGGTTAAGCTTGATATGGTTGGGAGAACTGGAGCGAGATCGCTCCTGCTAGGATAGCCATCGCTCGTCGGGTTACCTGCAAATAAAGCAATACTAGCGTATATCGTTCATAAATTAAACATGATGCAAGTTCCCGTTGGACTATGAATGTTGTCTTTGGACGGTTAAAGATGACGTCCTTAGACCATGACTTCCTGGTCCATGAGTTGTTTGATGAAGGATTCGCGGACGGTTAAAGATGACGTCCTTAGACCATGACGTTCTGGGCCATGAATTGTTTAATGAAGGATTCACAGGCCATGAAATGATGTTCTCGTGCCATGAAGATTGTTCCTCCGAATGATGAAGCCTTTGAATAATGATATGAAAAATTGAGAGAGATCCTCAGGCCATTACATGATGTTCTCGGGCCATGAAGATGGTGCCTCTGAACGATGACGCCTTTGGACAAGTTGGTGATATTTTAGCCCATGAGATGCAATAACATGATGCTGACAAGACAGAGCTTAGTCTTGCGACTCGGAGGGCAGAGCTTAGCCCGAAAGAAAAGCGAAGTAAATAATGCTCGAGAGACAGTGCTTTGTCTAGGCGAAAAGTAAATTGGAGGCAGAGCTTAGCCTCATGCAGGGTAGGAAGGAAGAGCTTATCCTTATGGAGAGGGGAGGCAGAAAGTTAGCCTTATGCAAATGGAGGTAGAGCTTAACCTCATGCAGAATGGAGACAGAGTTTAGTCTCATGAAAATGGAAGGCAGAATATTAGCCTTATGAAAAGGAAGGAAGAAAGTTAGCCTTATGTAAGTGGAGGTAGAGCTTAACCTCATGCAAAATGGAGACAGATCTTAGTCTCATGCAAATGGAAGGCAGAAGATTAGCCTTATGCAGAGGATGGCAGAAAGTTAGCCTTATGCAAGTGGAGACAGAAAGTTAGCCTTATGAAAAATGAAGGCAGAGCTTAGCCTTATGCAGAGGAAGGCAGAAAGTTAGCCTTATGCAAGTGGAGGCAGAAAGTTAGCCTTATGCAAAATGAAGGCAAAGCTTAGCCGTATGCAGAGGAAGGCAGAAAGTTAGCCTTATGCAAGTGGAGGCAGAAAGTTAGCCTTATGCAAAATGAAGGCAAAGCTTAGCCGTATGCAGAGGAAGGCAGAAAGTTAGCCTTATGCAAGTGGAGGCAGAAAGTTAGCCTTATGCAAAATGAAGGCAAAGCTTAGCCGTATGCAGAGGAAGGCAGAAAGTTAGCCTTATGCAAGTGGAGGCAGAAAGTTAGCCTTATGCAAAATGAAGGCAGAAAGTTAGCCTTATGAGTGAAGGCAGAGCTTAGCTATATGCAGAGGAAGGCAGAAAGTTAGCCTTATGCAAGTGGATTAAATACAGTAGAATTTCTTAGCTGGTAGTAGATCGTGGTATTGCGATTGTTATGAGCCTTGGGACTGCGGAGCACAATATCCTTTGTGCTGATAGCAAATGTCAGCAAGTGCGATGGTTTTCGTGTCTTTTAACATGTTCGTTCTTTGTGCGGACAGTGAACTTTAGCATTTGCAACTGTGTTGAAATTTGTGACTTCTCTGCATGTTTATTCTTTGTTCCTGCATCCAAAGAAAAATCGTGAGTTCTGTAAATGGAAAAGGTTGGTTCGTATCCCCACTGGCTCTACTTAACTTTCTCCGCTTGGTCTGATGATCCTGTTTGCATCATCGGCGTAGCGTTGCTGAACAGAGCTATTTGTAGGAGTAAGTATGCGTGATTTTTAAAAAATATAGTATAAACATATATTTATTAAATAATGTAGATAAACCGATGACTGTGACACGGTTCAAGACATTGAAACCTCTCATGCTACAGAATTTTGAGGGTCCTCCTCAAAATTCTACCCCAGTTTAATGGGTTGGAGACACTGGCTATTGCAAACGCTGCGATCGACTGAACTTGCTTTGGAATTTTGAGGGTCCTCCTCAAAATTATGCCCCAGTTTCCAATTGCGGGGGAAAATGAAATTTTTATTGAATTGTGACCAAACCCATAAGGCTGCCTTCGTATCCCCTCTTAAACGGGAATTAGGTCAGGCGTAGTTCAGTTTACATCATTGAGAAAGCATAAACATTATACATAATAGCGTTTGACTGCATCTGAATTGAGATGTTTTGACCAAACTTCTTCATCCATTTCTGCATGTATAAGCCCACATCCTATTAATACTCGATGAAACATATACGGACTTTGCCAGTTGGGAGAAAATTTTCCTTTGGCTTCATCTTGATATGGGAAGATCTTTTTTAACACCAGTTGACCTGGTGTGAACTGTCTCGGTTTGACTCTTTTATTAAAGGCTCTAGACATTTATTCTGATAAAGTTGACCATGACATACTGCATTCAATCTTTTCGCGTCTATGAGGGCTAGTTGCTCATAACGGCTATTTACCCACTCTGCATCACTGAGCTCAGCTTCTTGTATGATTCTCAGGGAGGGAATCTCCACTTCGGCAGAAATGACAGCTTCCATTTCATAAACCAGCAAGTAAGGGGTTGCCCCGGTTGATGTGCGGACTGTGGTGCGATATCCCAGCAAGGAAAATGATACCTTCTCATGCCACTGCTTGTGCTTCTCTATCATCTTCCTCAGTATCTTCATGATGTTCTTGTTGGCGGTTTCTACAGCTTGTTAATACTTGTTTCTTTGCATCATTGTGTCATTCATTCTGAGTCAGTCATTGTCAAAACAAGCAAGAAAAGATTTCAAAATCCGCTATCAGCTTTTCAGTTGCACAAAGTGAATTTGGCCAGCACATTCAGTTGTTACAGTCAACATGCATTGAAGATTCATGCAGAGGCTTCCACCCAAAAGGCCCTTGTCAGCCTACTTGGCGCAAACAAAGATAACTGGTGATTCCCTCTGACAGTCAAATTGCTCCAAAAGGCAAGAAGCCATTCAGGATATCAGAAAAGGTCGCCTAAGCAAAGATCTCCTATTGGGATAAGGCTGACTGAGCCACAAATACAAATGGCATTGGGTGTGACACAATCAGGGTTGATGCAGAGCAAAAGTCTCTTGAAACTGACTCAAGTTGATGGAGAAAAAGCCAAGCTTCCCAGGACTCAAGGCCACAAACCGACCACCACTTTCAAAACTGACAAAATTTTCTTTGTTTGAAACAGGAACACAACAATGCAAGGAAATGTGATGACCCAAAAGGTCATCCCGTGTAAATGTAACTAAAGCTGTGTTTCGAGGCTCTGAAAGCCTCCAATAATTTCACCACGATGTGCGTGCGCAGTCCGGGCGCGTATCCGAAAAGCCCTTATGTGGAAACTGGATAAAGAGTTGAATTTATAATAATTAATTAATTAAAGTTGACTTTGGTCAATATTTTTGGTAAACGGACCCAAACCCGTGATTTGACGGTCCAGGAGGGGTCCGTAGAAAAATATGGGACTTGGGCGTATGCCCGGAATCAAATTCTGAGGTCCCATGTCCGAGAAATGAATTTTTTAAAGAAAATTGTTTTCTGAAAAATATAAAGACTTTTGAAAATAAAATTTTATGTTTAGCATGTGTAGTCGGGCCCGTATTATGGTTTCGAGCCCAGAATAGATCAAATGTGTCTATTATGAGTTATCACTGAAATTTGGTAAGAAACGGACTAAGTTTGACGTGATTCAGACAAAAAGTGGAAAATATGAAAGTTTAAGATGTTTTGAAATATTACAACGATTTTGAGATTTAATTCGATGATTATGATGGTTTTGGGTGTTTTGATTACTTGAATAAGTCTGTAGTATGTTTTCGAAGTTGTATGCTCTTTTGGTTTGAGGTTCCGAGGGCTCGGGAAAGTTTCGGGTGGGTTCCGGGGTGTTTTAGGCTTAGGATGCAACAATTGCAAGTCAAAAGGGGGTAGCGCGGTCCGCGGTCGCCCTAGCACGGTCCGCAGTGGACCTTCGCGGCCGCGGTCGCCTTAGCGCGGTCCGCGGTCGCCTTAGCGCGGTCCGCGGTCGACCTAGCGCGGAACGAAGTGGACTTTCGCTGCCGTGGTCGCCTTAGCGCGGTCCGCGGTTGGGGGGGGGGGGGGGGGGGGTTCAAAGGGGTTCTTGCAGTGGAGGCCGTCGCGGCCGCGGTCGCCCTAGTGTGGTCCGCGGTGGAACCTTCGCGGCCCCAGTCGCTCTAGAGCAGTCCGCGGTGGAGGCCTGGGAGGGGTATATATAAACGAGAATTTCAGTTAGTTTCTATTTTTTTCAAAACCCTAAAACATAAGAGGCAATTTTCTCAACAGTTCTTCTTCTCCAAAACATTGGAAAGTGATTTCTAACTCATTTTCTTTACTCATTAACTTCTTGTTACAAGATTTCATCCTAGAATCTAGGGTTTTCATGGGGGGGAATTGGGAATTTTGGGTAAAATCTAAGAATATCGAAATTTTGAATTTAGACCTCAATTTGGGGTCGGATTCCAAAACTAATTATAGACCCGGGCTCGGGGGTGAATGGATAATCGGGTTCCGAATTTCGGATTTGGACCAAGCGGGCCCGAGGTCGATTTTTGACTTTTGGGGAAAAACCTTAAAAACTCATTTCTACGCATTAGAATTTATTTATTTAGCATGTATTGATATAATTAAGTAACTTGTGGCTAGATACGAGCGAGTTGGTGGTGGAAACAAGAGGTAAAGCGGTAGTAGAGGCTTGATTTGTGTTCGTGGCATCGAGGTAAGTGTTTGGTCTAACCTTAGCTTGAGGGATTAGGTATAGAGTCATATTTTCTATGTGATTATCCATGTCCAACATATAGGTGAGGTGACGAGTACCTATATGTTGTTGTCAATGCATGCCCGTGAGTCGGTTTTGAAGTATTACATGTTTTTCTTTAATATTTATTGTGTTATAAAGCAAATTTCATTTCGGAAGTATGCAATTGTTGAAAGTACCTGATAAGGACATGTGATAAGTTGTTTTCAGTTGAGGATTGTTTTGTGGAGTTATGTACTCGGATGAGATTGGTTATAGCTGAGTCCTTTGCCAGGGAGATATTATTGTTGTTGTTGTTCCCTTGTCGGGATGAAGTAAGTTATGATTCATATTGATGATTATCTTTGCCTTGTTGTTGTTGTTGATATTGTTTGGGTGAGGAAGAGTGTAAAGCACGAAAGGTGATGCTATGCCATTCATTTATTTATTTATTGCATGGCGAGGATGAGAGTAAAAGCACGAAGGGTGATGCTGTGTCATTTATTTATTTATTGCAATGTGAGGAAGAGAGTAAAAGCACGAAGGGTGATGGCGTGCCATGATTTTACATTTATAAGCACGAAGGTTAATACTGTGCCATTCATTTATTCATTGCATTGTGAGGATGAGATTAAAGCACGAAGGGTGATGGCGTGCCATGATTTTACATTTATAAGCACGAAGGTTAATACTGTGCCATTCATTTATTCATTGCATTGTGAGGATGAGATTAAAGCACGAAGGGTGATGCCGTGTACATATTTGTTTGCGTTGCTACCTTCCATTAATTTTCATTCTGTTTGTTGGCCCATGTCACTGAATGGGTTCTGAAGATTGACAAGTTGAACCAGGTCCATCAGAGAACACACATCTGAACGGAACAGCTGGCATTAGAATTTTTCATGCATAGGAGATATCAGTGATTGATGAGTATCAAAGAGCTAAAAGGATATCTCCTAATACGAAAAGATTGCAAACTGATAAAGAAGATAGAAGTTGATTTCAGCAAGGACAGAAATAGGGAAGGAAGTTGAGTCATAGTCGAACTCGTATACCCAGGTAGAGTTGGATCAGAATTGAACCATGTACTCAACAACTGACTCTATCAATACTCAATGTATTACTGCTGAAATTTACGGCACACAAAGACAAAAGTGAATCAAGTTCTGAAAAGCAAAGTTCACAGGATATTTTGCAAGCAGAAGTATTGTGCGAAGGCTACAGTTCAACTAGAAGAAACAGTTGAGTCTAGTTGATGTGTAGTAGGAGTTTTAACATTGTATCTTTTCAGCTTTCATAGAAGCAATTGTAATAGGTACACATTGTTCAAGTTAGAGTTATCTTGAAATATGTAGAAATTAGCTAGAGGCTAGTTGATACAAAGAGGATTAGAGTTAGTCCTAGGATTACGAAAGAGTTTATTTTGTAAGTCCGTTTGGCT